>WNYD01000169.1:0-64366 GCA_021396205.1 Sporothrix brunneoviolacea
CCCCCCCCCCCCCCCCCCCCCCCCCCCCCCCCCCCCCCCCCCCCCCCCCCCCCCCCCCCCCCCCCCCCCCCCACCCCGCAGGGCAGCATAATACCCAGAGAGAGAGGTGGCTTTGGAACGGAAGAAGACGTGCAGAACAGGGCCATTTACAAGATACCTCTTTTTGTTTTTGTTTCTTTTTTGTATATCAATTTTATTAATAGCGGATGGACTATGGTCCAAAAACAGGCCTGTGTAAAGCACAGAGACCTTTTTTTTAAAAAAAAATTGTGAATGAATATATATATAATATGTATATATGTTTTTTGATAGTGGATTTTTTGTTACTAGAAACAGTCCCGTCTGTTAATCGGATATTTTATTCCTTCAAAAACAATGGCCTTTTTGGATTCCTGGAAAACCCGGTCGTCGGCCGGCCTACAATGCATAAATGTCCAAATAGGAACGGCATAATTCGTGGCGATAATTTTGGATTTTATCTGTATTTTACTATCAAACACTCTCCGAAATAATGCGGCGGGGAAAAGGCAAGCATCTCTTCTCCAACCATCGTAATTGAGACTCTCCTCCAAAAGTAAACAAAACATAAAATCGCAACGGTTCAACCCCGCAGATTCCTCCAATGTTCCAAGTTCCATTACTCTCCTCCAACCGTGCCCCTAACTAACGTTTACCCAGCTAAGCTAGACATCGGGTTGTTCACTTGTAATACATCTGTTTCTTAAGCCTTGCAGTCTTTTTTGTGTAAAATTCGCTCTTTCTCGTGCCAACGCCAAACTAGTAAAACAATCCCAAACCATAGCAAAGAACAAATAAACACAAATTAAACAAAAATCAAATAGCCCCAAGATCCCGTTGTCTATATACATGCATATTACCTATTGGTGATTGTGTGGACAAATTTGGTGCGGTAGCGTAGGTCGGGAAGGTGTGGGGAGGAGAAACTCTGATATGCTACCAAAATCGCAATGCAGACGGTTCGTGGCTTTCCTTTCTGGTAGGAATAAACCGGGATCGAAGGCTCGCTAAATCAGGCCTGCCATCGTCTTTTCTCCATCATGATTCAGGTTGCAGTTTATCAAGTGCTCCCGCCCGGGCCGTTCGTTGAATGGCGTCGGTGTGTCGTTCGTAGTCGTCGTAGTCGTCGTCGGGCGTAACAGCATCTAGCTGTCCGTGTTGTTGTGGTGTTGTTCGTCCGCTCTGCTTCTTTAGAGCCCGCGCCGCCTCTTCTTCAATCACCCGCTCAGTCCGCCAATTGATTCAGCACCCGGATGCTCAGAATCATCACCAACAACCCGATCGTTACCACAATCAACAACGCAAACGAGAACCAGCCCATAACCATCGCACTGGTACCCACGCCCGACTTCACGCTGCCGTTTCCGAAGTCTTGTGCAATGATGCTGGCTGCTACTGACGCTGTATGCTGCCACAGCACGGAAACTAACACGAAGATCGCCGATACAAAGATAATGGCGAGCGAGATCTGCGAGACGAATCGTGAGGGGAATGGCTTGACTTCGCGCTCAGAGCCTTCGCTATCTTCCTCTTCGTGCCAGCCGGGGAAGGTAGCTAGAAGAAGAAGGCAGATGAAGGCAAATATGATGGCAATGATTCTATGTGATCTGTTAGCACGCACGTCTGTGACAAAAAGTGTGTGATTAGACGAGGGAACCCCCCCAAGAAACATACATCAGATAGGGAAAGACAATCATATCCTTAAATTGGCTAGCGAGCCAGATCAGATTTAGCGGATCCTGGTCTACGCTGATTTCGTTGGCTAGAGCTGTCGCATTGTTCGAGCACAGCCAGCTGCCGCCGTCAGGGTTGACGCAGATGCCAAAGTAGCCCACGCGGGCCTGCAGCTTAGCAGAGCCCACGATGTTGCTGATGGCGGTGTTGACATTGTAGTCGACCTGCGACGTGTCTGGCACGGCTGTGTAATGTTCGTAGTAGAGGGACAGCAGGAAGATGCCCGGTATGAGAGGACTCGACGAAGAGCATCCAGCGAGAAGTAGGGCTAGGCAGCTGTTAGTATGCGGTCGAAGGAAGAAGTTCTGAGAAGACAGAAAAGTACGCACATAATAGAATTATTGCGACGGCAATAAGGATCATCAACACATGGTGGTACCCGAGAAATGGTATGTATCCTTGATAATAGTTAGCGAGAGGTTCTGGCGCTGGCAGGAAAGCCAAACAAACTGCGTTTACTTACGGTACCACCCGACTTGGACAAAGTCCTGCGGCATGCCGACACGATTTCTGCGTCGGGGCGCGCGCGCCGCTTTGGAATGCGGGTTTTAGGGTGACTGTCCACCCGTGTGCCGTTCACTCTATGACAGGACGTCTAGAGGAGACTCTCGATAAATGTTTGACCAACAGACCCGATCCCGACCTCCGCGTGGTGAGGCGGGTTCAGGGAATGATGGTGCGCGGGAAGAGACAAAGAGAGAGAGAAGGAGAGGAATGTATCCGATCTGTCGGGCGACGATGGAATGGAGGCTTTCGCTTCGGCTCGTCTGTTGACAGGAATGCGCGCCAACGGTCTGGCGATGGAACGGAACGGAGTGAGCTTATTTGAGACTGCAAAATCGAACGTCGTTTGCGAAAGACGAGCAATCAGCGAAAGAAAGCAAGAAGAGGAAAGGTGTGAAGAGGTAGAGGAGAGAGAGTGGTGAGGGTGTGAGAGAGTAGGGTTTGTTCTGAGACTTAGGATTCACGATTTGGGTTTCCTGTTTCTTCAAAACAAGACGGATTTGCTTGATGGATCTTTGTTTGAAGAGATGGAAAGAACGACAAAAGAGATCGAGAAGAGTCTAGTCGCAGTCGGGAAAGAAAAGAACAAAGGAGCTAAACGAGTGAGCCGATCTGCCGTTAATTCGCGGTGGTTGGGAAGATGTGCAACTCGATTGATGGTGGCCAGAAGCTGGCGATGGTTGGTTTGTCTTTGGTTCTCGAGATAATGTAAAGGAGAAAGAAGAGAGGAAAGGAGGAAAGAGAGAGAGAGAGAAGAAGGGAATTGGAATGCAGGAAAGAGGGAAAAAGAGGAGAAGGGCAGTAGACAAAGGAAGGAAAGGCGTGTCTGGCCGTCTTACTCGCTTCGTTAATGGGAATTGTCCAGCTTGTCGCTGCGCAGCACGATCGCCATACAAAAGATACTTTTGTTGCGGGTACTGCCTCGTCGCCTGGCCGTCGCACGCCCAGCGTCTCGTCTTATTTCCTCTTGCTTTTTCGGGCTGGCCGTCATACAAAAGGGGCAGGCGCAAGGGGGCACAGGTGGCGGTTGCCGCGATGTCAACATTAATGGGGGGTTGGCGCGTTGGCTGGGAAACACCGCCGAAAGAGGCCAAGCCCAGCCCCAATGCGCAGAGCCCTGCGGGCAAACCACCGCCTGCCAATCCGCGCCAATCCGCACCAGCTCCGACCAGAGCTCGCACACCCCTGCCCCACTGCTGCAGCAACAGGCAGGAACAGCTCTGTTCCAGGAACGCCGGGGCTAAAAATGGAGACGGCGGCCCTTTGCAATTGCCTTGTTCGGGCGCTAACACAAAACGAACAAGACGCCCCAGCCGTAGCTTCCGCTATTGTCAGCGCGCCACTCCTTTGCAATTACGCAGTACGGAGCCACTTTCTTATGACAAGCCTGCCTCTCAGTTGCACCCAGCAACCAACACAGCCTCTCTCTGGGGCCTCGTTTCCTTTGGGGACTCCATGCGAGATTTCGCATTTCCCTCGGTCCCACGCCCCGCGCGATATGTCGCATTCCATTTCAGATCGACCGCTGCCAAGAGGCAAATCGCCATATGTGTTGATGCGAGATTGGTGATGCACAAGATCTGTCTGTCGTGCGATGATTTGACGAAAATATGGCTCTGTTCATGAGCGCACGTGTCCTATTCCAAGAGATCTGTCTCTAGTCTCGCGATTTATAAAATGCCCCTCAATGTATACAAGATGTGCGAGTGTCGCTGTTCGTTTTGTCATGGCCTCCTCCAATGTATCTGAACCTTACGCCTAGCCAGTCCCTTCCTATCCTGAGGCTACGTATCCCACTCACAGCCGATCACCTCCTCCGCCGGAAGCGACTGCCGAACCCCGGCCCGCCCTTGGACCCGTTGTTCCGGAGCTTCAGCCGCTTGAAGTTGGCGTGCGCCAGCTCGTTCACCTTGCGCACGACCTTCTTCACCGCGCCGTCCTTGCTGCCGTCCTTGCCGTCGCCCGCCTTGGCGGACTTCTTGTCCTTCTTGGCCTTGTTCAGCTTCTTGGTTTTCTTTGCCTTGTCTGCCTCCTCTCCCTCGGAGCCAAACTCGGATCCGGAGTGTGCGTCGTCGTCGCCATCCTCGCCGCCACCCTCGCCGCCCTGCACCTGCGTCTCTGGCACGGCCCCCTCGTCTTCCTCGTCCTCGCTGTCGCTCTCTGCCATGGCGCCCGCCACTGGTCGCTTCGTCCGCGTCGGCCGCATGTTTGACCGTCGCGTCGTCCGCTTCTGGCCCTTCTTCTTGTACACCCGCAGCGGCTGCCCGTCGCGGCCCACCTGCTCCTCGGGCGCGCTGTCGTAGAGGCCCTCGTCGTCGAATCCACCCAGGAGGCGTGGCTGCTGTTCTTCTTCTTGTTTTTGTTGTTGCTGTAGTTGGCTGTCCTCGACCTGCACCCCAGGACCATCCCTTGGCGCGCCTGGTGCCGCCGCCGCCGCTGCTGGCAATGGCTTCCCTAGTTGTGCCGGATTCGGCGTCTGCTTCGGTACGGGCCTCGCGTTCATGTCCATCTCGTCCTCTAGGTCTCGTAGCACGTCCAGCTGCTCGTCCAGCTGCTCGTCTTCCACCTTGCGCAGGCTCGCCAGCACGCTGCTCAGGCCGCGCACCAGCGGTTTTCGTGGTAGTCGCAGCCGCCCCGGCGGGGACATGAACTCGCCGTTTTCGTCGACGGGCGGCAGGGCAGCAGGCTGCCGCCGCAGGAAGGCGGGCGTGGCAAACGGCTGCTGAAATCCGCCACTTTTCGACGGTGTTGTAAGAAGAGATTGCTGCTGCTGCTGCTGCTGGATGTTGGCGTCGCGCGTCTTCAGCGGTGTTGTGCCTAACGCGCCGCCGCCGCCACCGTTGCTAATATCTCGTGTGCCCAATGTCCCTCCCCCGCCTGCTGTAAAATGGTTGAGCAGATTTCGTCGGCCAGACGACATTGGTGTGCGGCCTAGGCGGCGGACGTTCACCACGTTGTCGTCGTCGTCATCGGCATCGGCATCGCTGCCGTACCCCTCCACATTGAGTGTCTGTTTGCGGGGCGTTGCCCCAAGGAGCGCGAATGATACAGAGTCTGCTGCTGTGGTCCCTGCTGCTCCTGTCTCTGCTCCCTCGCCCCCCGCCGCCGTTCGCTTCGAGGGCGTCGCTTCCACCGCACTCCGCTTTCTTCGCTTCTCTTCCTCCTCGTTCAGCACGTCGAAGAGGCCCAGGACGCGGCCGTCGCGCTGCGGCGTGGGGCCAATCGAGGTCGGCACGACGGGGCTGAACAGCTTCCGTGAGATCGAGGGCGTCATGGCGGCGGCGGCGTCGAGGTAGCCGCCCGGTGTGGGAGTTGCTGCTGTCGCCGCCTTCATGGGCGTCTCTCGCGCGGCCCGTAACCGCTTCGACGGTGTCTGTATGTTGTGCATATTCGTGTCTGTCGTCGCCGACGTCTGTTTCCGTTTTCGCTTCGTTGCTTCGCTCGCGTCGGATACCGCGATCTTGCCGGACAAGATGCCGCGGACGCGGTTGTAGGCCGTGTATTTCTGGGCTTTGAACGTCAGCCATGACAACACGACGACACCAAATTCCTGCAGACCAAAACGGACTCACCAATCTCGGCATTCCGCTTGATGTCGTCGCGGCTCGGCTTCGCGCCGTCGTGCTCGCGTGCCCACGCCGTCTCCCACGTCTTCAAGGCCAGCCGCAGCTGCTGCGACTCAGCCTCGTAGGCCGCCTGGTCCTCTGCGTCGAGCATGTTTGGGCCGGTCTCTGGTTGTTTGGAGGACGGGCAACAAAGATGGCAAGCAAGAAAAGCATTAATTCATATTGGGTAGAACAGAGAAATACAGTAAAACGAATGGTGTGGGTGGGCAAGAAGTTAACAAAGCCATTAACGCGAAGGCCCGCATCGCTCTTTCTGTATACGGCAGCTAAGGACGCGCCCTGGGTTTCTTTAACGCGTCGTAGTGTACCTCTTTTGGAGGGGCGGGGAACGGGTCGCTCCTTAGTGGGCGGAAAGCGCGTTTTTGCCCAGCGCGGTTGGCCTGGCACGCTACCTACCCCACTGTAACCCGCTGTCTACGAAAGGGATTTGCAACTATCCGATCTCTAATACAGTCACGGTAGAAAATTTACTGGACGAAAAAAATGCTACGAAAACAGAATTACAGTTTCCGGTCTTCTAGAGATGCCCAGATGAACTGGGCAGCCCCCTGAAAACACAGTATGCACTGACGCCACGATCGGAGACCGCACTGCCAGGCTCATAACCTGTCGAAGTACGTGAGCGCGAAATCAACGACGGTTCTATGAAGTTGAGAAGTGGGCAGAGCCGGCTGACCCAGGGGGGAAACATCTTTCCCATGAGGTACCGGAATGTCTTGGAGCAGATAAAATAACCGCAGTAGCAAGCACAACGCCGGTCGGATGGAGTGATATTCCGGGACGCAGCAAGCAAACTGTTGGGGACAAGACGACTCCACGAATCGGCACAAACGTAGGTTTGAGGGTTGATCGTCGACGCGAAAGTCCTGGGCGTCATCTCTGTCTGCCGAGTTTGCCGGTTGTGGCGGCAATAAATGGGGGCCTCCGAAGTAGAGAAACTGAAAGTGCCCGTTCGTCGCAGTTCCTGGCTTGTCGATCTGCTCGAAGGCTACGCTCTGGCCACTGCGTGAGAATTCTGGTGTTAGCGGAAAGCTTGCTTTTTGCAGCGTGGAGAAAAGGCAAGCAAAAAGGAAACGACGAGAAACTGAGAGGGAGGCAGTGTCCGAGCCTTTGTAAATCAGGACATCCTGTCCGAGGTTTCAAGAACTTGGGTAGCGGTCCTCCATATTGGCAAACCAGACCATCATCCGTCTAGTAGCGGAATGCGTGGGCTCTGTCCATGAGAAGAGTGAGCCAGACTCACGGAAGGTAAACTTGATGGAGTGCGGCAGTATGAAAGAACGGGGAAAAACGCATGAGGCCACGGAGACAAAGGAGATACGGGAGGTATTTATACAGGGGACGAGTAGAATCTTGCGTGAAGCCTTGCGTGACTTGCTTGCATCATGACGGCTACATTGACTCGCTTCCGTGCTTGCGTCAGTTGGCGATCTTTCGCGACTTGCTCCTCAGAATCCGTATACTACGACATAGGCGATGAGGCTGTCATGTTTTAGACAAAGGTGAGCGTCCCAACGTTCGGACGAGACCTGGTATCTGTTTCCCTCTCCTATCTTCTCTCTCTTCAATACAAACGGGTGAGAAGGGCAACATGGGCATGATTGCCTAGTGCGCCTCGTGCCTTATAAGCTTACCGCTGAGGCAACAATATGACGGGAATTCACAAGACGGCCGACGCAGGGGCAGACGTAACCCGCTGGGCGTAGGGCGACCCGGTCGGAAACCATGTCGACTCCTGAGGAACTGGGCGATCCGAGGATCCGTCAATGCAGCCAGCTTGGCATTACTCGTCGAGGGAGTACAGTACAGAACCACGGCCGACAAGACTACTCGTACGGCCTTCAAGCGTAAAGAGAAAAGGCGAGCGTGGAATGATTGAATGGTAATGATTGAATGGCAAGCGCACGGATCAGCTGCCATCGTCGGGTGGCTGCTTCGCTTAGAAAGGTTGGTGGGAAAGGGGAACAGGGGAAATGGGGAGGGCGGGAAGCGAGAGCGAAAAGGAGAAAAAAGGAGCAAAAGGAGCATCTCCATCTGTTTGCGACGTGAGGGCCGACATTACTCGACACCTGCAGAATACGCAGTGCGAGTTTCCAACCCTGGAAACCAGGGCCTCCTTTTCTCGACACACGACCCCGTGGCCAGGGTCTTGTAACGTCTCGGCCAGAGCCCCCCGCCCCGCCGAATGCCTGGTTCGCGGAGCCTCATGTTACCAGGCGGTAGGGTTGCATTGACCATGCCCGATGCAGGCTAGCGACAGGGAGGGTCCGACAGTCTGGTGCAGGCTGCTGCACTCTGGCGCAGAGCACGTCGTGGAGATGCGTCAGGGACTCTAAGCGAACTTCTTTAGAGGGTCGACAGTGGCAGTTTCACAACCGGCCTGCCATGCCTGGCCGGCGCTTCCCTCGCGAGCTCGATCCTGTACTCCGTATTACTCTCACTCTCCCTGAAGACCGAGAGCATCCGATGAATGGACATCGCTTAGGACCAGATCCGCATTGACAGGCATGGCAGGACTGGCTGCTGATGATCTGAGGCTCCGACACGCGATGGCCCCCTTTCTTCACGCTTGCTCGCGATGGGATCCAGGGCACAAGGGGATGACGGGCCTGGAACCCTGGTTGCGAGATGGCGGGTGGTCCGGGCCTACCTGGTCGTCGCCTGATGCCATTGTTCGGACGATTTGGTCGGCCAAGACTTGATGGGCGCTGATGATCTACTTAAACCGGATCACCGCCCATCATCCCATCGTGATTTTGTTTCTCTCTTCTCTCTTTTTTTTCTTCACCACGCTCACAATCTTTTTTCACGTGTCCAACTCAGTCTTTCCCTGTCTTTTTTTTCAACCAAGGTTCTGTGAACCTGTTTCTTTCTTTCCACTCGTTTCAAAACAAACAAAAAGAGTCACTTTACAACCGGCCGGTCCCTCCCATTTTAAAACAATTTCAATTCGTTCCTTGAACCCTTTTTTGTGGTCACTCATACACTTACCTTTTCATCACTTCCCTCCTACCACGTTCAAAATGAAGTACTCTGCTGCTGTCCTCGTCGCCGGTCTTGGCCTCGCCAACGCCGGCCCCGTGCCCGCTCGCCAGCGCCTCCGCACCCGCGAGGTGCCGCAGGAGCACTCGCACAACGTCTTCGTCGACCTGGTGCGCACCTCGCTCAACCTCAACAACCCCGCCGGCATCGTGGACCCCATCTTCGGTCTGCTCGGTGACGCCGCCGCGGCGGCCGGCGCCGGTACCATTACCAACCTGGAATGCCTGCAGCAGGCCACGGCCGACCAGGCGTTCACCAACGCCAAGGCCGCCGGCGACATCCCCGGCATGGCGGGTGCTCTGGTGTTCCGCGCTATTGAGCGCAACACAGGCGCCGTCGGCACCGCCAGCGTGCTCTGCAACGAGACCGCCGTCAACCCGGAGATCGCCGCGCTCTCGCAGCACCAGGACCCGGCCAGCCCCAACGCCGCCACCACCAACAAGGGCATCACGCTTGCCCTGGCCAAGCAGCTGGCCGCCATCGGCGCCGACCCGCTGCTGGCCCTCGAGAGCGGCACCTTCGCTCCCGGCACCATCGGCGACCCCACGGCCGCCGGCAACACCTGCGACACCGAGGATGACGAGCCGGGCTGCATCTTCTCGGAGAAGCTGCTCGTGCTCGACGCCACCGAGGCCGAGATCAGTGCCGCCGTTGCCGGCATCACGCCCACCTTCACGGGCACGGGCGTCATCAGCGCCACCGACATCGACCTGGCCGCCCAGCCGGTGGCCACGGGCGCGTCCGACGTCGCGGCTGCTACTACCGCTGCTGCTGCTGCCGCTGCCGCGACCACCGCGGACGCTGCCTCGTCGGCCGGCTGCAGCCAGTCGACCGTGACGGTTGTGACCACAGTCACCGCTGCCGCCGCGGCCGCCGGCGCCGCCGGCTCCTCGTGCAGCGTCGTCGTGACCACGGTGGCGGCGGCCGAGGCCAGCGCGCTGGCCAAGCGCAACATGCCGTCGTCCAAGCTGGTGGCGAAGGCGGCGGCGCTCGACTTCGGCACCTGCGGCGACCCGACCATCCTGTTCGAGGCCGGGCTCGACGGCCGCAACACGGAGGCCTTCATCGCCGAGGACCAGACCAGCTACAACCACGGCTCGGCGCTCAACATTGCCGTCATCGCCGGTTTCATCTGCCAGCGCCTGGGCTCGCCCTGCAGCGCGCCCGCCGACGTCCAGGCCTCGTGCACCAGCGCCTCGGCCGCCGCCGTGGCCACCACGCAGGACCAGGCGGCCGCCGACGTGTTCAACAACCTGCTCGGCGTCGGCGGCTCGGCAGCCGCTGCCGTGACGACGGCCGCCGCCGCGGACGCGGCCACGGCCACGGCGTCGTCGGTGGTCGTGACCATCACGCAGTGCTCATAAGGGAGAACGAGATGCGGTGTGAGAAAATGGCGGCTGAGCTTGGCAAGATGCAGGAGGGGAGAAGGTTGAGAAAGGCTGTCAGGCTGGCCAAAGCGCTGAGCTTCAGGGGCGCTAGTGTATATTTCAGCGCCTTTGTAAGATACGATTATTACAATACAGTTGGGATGTGCCCAAACAAGATCGTGATGATACTACCCGCTCGCTATAATTTGGCTGCATCTAGTCCGTGATTTCATTGAGACCTTGGTAGATCGTATTAGACTCGTAAGCTTTCTCCGGTACATTATTTCTAACAGTTTTATAGTCTTCACCCAAAAGGTTCTGTGCCGGGACGAGCGGTTGCACGTGACTGTGCTCGAGAACGGATCAGCAGATCCAGGCACCTAAGTTACAGTGGGCTAGCCGCCCTTTATTAGCCTCCCCTATAGCCGTCCACGCCACTCAACTCGGAATCTTAAAAATCACCAGGGACGTTCGCTCCCTTTTTTTCCCCGTCTAGTAATGGACATGCATTCTCTGTATATGGCCTTCACTTTCATGGCTTCTCACTGCTCAGCGCCATGACCGTCGAAAAGGAGAGCGGGCTGCCGCGCGTGAAGCAGCCTGAGGAGACAGCGGCGACGGCGACGACGGACGTGAAAATGGAGGATGACGACTTTCCGGCGGCGACCGCTCCTGTCGATCCCGCGACGCCCACCACCGGGACCACCACGCCTGCCGAGCCTGCGACCGACGGCGACGGCGACGACACGACCACCCGCTGCGTCATCTGCCTCGACGCCGTCTCCGAGCCCTGCGTTGCCCAGCCCTGCGGCCACCGCCACTTCGACTTCCTGTGCCTCGTCAGCTGGCTGCTTCTGCGCCACCCGTCCTGTCCGCTGTGCAAGGCCACCGTGGCCGCCGTGCAGTACGGCGACGACCTCGCGAAGACGTTCCCGGTGCCGAAGGAGAGGGAGAAGAGCCCGGTAGAGGCTGTATCCGCGACAGAGGGTCGAGCAGACGCCGCTTCGGCCAACACGACGGCCCCTGCCCCAGATCTACGCCGCCGCCCCCGGCGCGAGCCTCCTCCCTCGAGGGCATCCTCCTCCCCATCCGCCGCCCTCGAGCACCGCCGCCGCGTCTACCGCCTCGGCCTCTACGCCCGCCATGTCGGCGCCAACCGCCACTCGCGCTGCTACCGCGAGCTGACGCCGCAGCTGTTTGCGCAGGACCCGGACCTGGTGTCGCGCGCGCGGGCCTTTCTGCGCCGGGAGCTGCAGGTGTTCTGGGGAGCGGACGGGGGGGCAGAGATGCAGGCCGCCGCCGGCACCGGCACCGGCAGCAGGCGGGCGAGCAACGTCGAATTCCTCCTCGAGTACATCGTCGCCATCCTACAGACCATCGACCTCCAGGGCAGCGGCGGCCAGGCCGAAGAGCTGCTGCAGGGGTTTCTTGGCCGGCGCGACCACACGCGACAGTTTCTGCACGAGCTGCGCAGCTTCCTGCGGAGCCCCTATCTGACGCTCGCCAGCTGGGACCGGCACGTGCAGTACGGGCCGCCGGGCGCGCGGTTTCGAGGGGGAGGGGAGGAAGAGGAGGAAGACTGCGAGGGCGAGGGCGACCGAGAGGAAGAATACGAGAGGAGAGCCGAAGACCGAAAGAGAGACCAGCAAGTGCGGCTGCTGGCTCGCGGCGACTACTGGCGACCGCCGCGGCACAGCAGCAGGGCGCACCGGGCGAGAAGAGACAGGAGGGACAGCAGAGACAGAGGAGACAGCAGCTCCTCATCCCGCTTGCCACGGCCTCTGCCGCTCTACCGTCAACGGCGACACGAGACTACTCTACAAGAGGCTTGCCGGCGTTACGACCCTAGCTAAGGTCTTTCCTGAGCTCGGATTCGGGACCATTTACTACACCACACATGCACTCTCAGCGCAGAGGAAATTGCAAACGCAAACACCACTCTAGGACTCCAGAAGAGCTTCACAGCTCCGTGGCAGCTTTATGGACAGTGCCGGGACTCCGACAGTTCACCAGCGTTCGGATTGACACAGAAAATCTTGGCGGCTAGGGTAGATGCTCAAGGAAACAACAGCGGTGGTCCTCGGGGGACCAGAGGGACAACGGCAAGCAGAAAAGGCCAAGGCTCGCTGCAGCCATAGCTGCGAACAGGTCTCTTACACCCACCGGAGCCCTTCACTAGTCTTTCCACAGGGCATAGAGTTCTCACTATTATGTCGACTATTATGTCGCGCACCACGAGGGGCGCACCGCTCAAATCTCACGCCAAGCGGATCGCCCGTGTAACGGCGGACGAGCATTGCAGGCAATTACTAAGAATTCTACTTGTAAATAGTTACGACGTATTATTCTGCATATGTGCGGACCAGGATCCAATACATGGGTGCTATTGTACCTCTCTAGATCATGCTTTGCGTGTTCCGTTCCTACCGGCGGTTTGATTGGTAAGCACAAGAAAACAAAAAAGGCTCCGGGGGAATACGACTCAAACACGGCGGCTCCCCTGCCAGCCGAGATAGCTTCGTTTTCCGGTGCCTTTTTGGGAATTTTGTTAGCGCTGCCAGCAGTGGCGTCATTTATATTAGTATAGAACTGCATCTTCGCACGACTAGTTATCTTCATTTTCATCGCCCATAATAAAACAAAACACGATATTGTTGATCATTCAGTGCAACTGCCACCCACTCCGCAGCCATGGCCGTCTTCAACATCAAGGTCATCTCCGACGTCGTCTGCCCGTTTGTGCGTGGCTCTCCTCTTCTCGTCCTAATACTGCATCTAGACGACCCCCGCGACTAACAACACGTAAATGCAGTGCTACCTGGGCAAGAAGCGCCTCGAAAAGGCCATTGACGTCTACCAGAAGTCCGTCCCCGGCGGCTCCGACGACCGCTTCGTCGTCTCCTGGCTGCCCTTCTACCTCGACCCAACCGCGCCCAAGAAGGGCGTCCCCGTCCAGCAGCGCATGGCCCAGAAGTTCGGGGCCGAGAACGTCCCCGCCATGAACGCGCGCATGCGCGCCATGGGCGCCGCCGACGGCATCAACTTCACCCAGGAGGGCAAGGCCGGCAACACGCGCGACGCCCACCGGCTCATTCAGCTGGCCAAGTCCAAGGGCGACAAGCAGGAGGACGCGGTCGTCAGCAGCGTCTTCCGCTCCTACTTTGAGGAGGGCGGCGACGTCACCTCGCACGACAACCTCGTGGCCGCCGCTGCGCGCGGCGGCCTCGACGCCGCCGAGGTCCGTGCCTGGCTCGACGACGGCAGCGACAAGGGCGGCGCCGCGGTCGACGCCGAGGTCAACGAGGCGTACGCGCGCGGCGTGCACGGCGTGCCGCACTTTATCATCAACGACCGGATCGAGGTCAGCGGCGCCCAGGACGTGCAGACATTCATTGCCGAGTTCCTGCGGGCCAAGCAGAGCGCTTAGGGGGGGTTCGGAGGAAGCTAGGTAGCTACGCCGGCGAAAATGGAAGGGGGATGGGACTGACGATGGCGTTTTTTTTGTTTTCTGTGTCCTTTTTTTGTTATCGCTCATCACATGTTGAGCAGGCCGCCGAGGTCCTTGTCCATAGCGCGCAACCGCTCCTGGAGCTCCTTTTTTCTGCGCTCCAGTTCGCGAATCTCCTCTTCGTCGTGTCGCAGGTCGTCCTCCGTAGGCACGTCGGGCGGCGGCGCCACCGCCGCCGTGGTCGTGTCATCGTTGTCGTTCTCGTCCCCGTCCCGCCAGCCGCGGTTCATCCCCTCCAGCCGCTGGGCCTGCTCGGCCACCTTCGCCTCGTAGTACGCCAGCGTGTTCGCCTGCTGCGCGTGCTTCTGCCGCAGCACGGGGATCCGCTCCAGCGCGCCCGGCAGCGCGTACACCGAGCACAGCTTCTCGGCACCCTTGAGGAGCACGTTGACGTCGACGTCGCCCGCGCTGGACTTGTGGCCGGTGCCCCGCTGCGCGAGCTGTGTGTGGAGGTCACCGCCGAGCACGGCCGCGACGGCCGTCTGGCGCCGTGGGGCCGCGCTGGGTCGCGCCGACGGCGGGCCCGTCGTCACCTCGCCGCCGGCCACGTTGAAGACGGTCTGCCGCCGCCGGGAGGATGAGGAAGACGCTGCAGCGGCCGCGTCTGCGCCCTCCATGGTCGATGCCGATTCGGTCGCGGACGCTGTCATCGCCTTGGCCGGCACCGAGAAGAGCGCGCGCTCGTGGGCCTCCGTGTCGCGGATCAAGCTGGTGATGTCGCCATTGTAGAGCAGCGCGTTGGTAAAGACCTTTGGCGGCGGGAATCTGCAGACCCAGAATATCAACGTCAGCAAAAAGAGGATCAACGAACAGCGAATTTCCGAACGTACGGCAGGCTGCTGATTCCCTGGCAGGAAACCGAGATTTGGTCTAGGTAGACCGAGAGATGCGACATCGTCGTGGAAATTAGGCCGGTTTTCTTGTCCAATTTTCTTGCGTTTTTCCTTGTCCTGTATTTGGTGTTTGGTTTTATCTTTGGCGATAATGGTGAGGTCTTGACGCGGATTGGTAACGTGAGACGCGCCGTCATCAGTTATTTACTTTGTAAATAATACTCCTCCCTACCAGAGCAGAGCGGCGTGCCCCGCATTGTCGAATGGCCCTCGCCGTGGTGCTCTTCTCTCCTGCCGGTGCTCTCTCCACTTATTTTGCCAGAAACCTTTCGCTGACCGCCTTCTGGCTTGCAGCTGTCCGAGCAAATAGACGCATGCATGTAAGCGGGGTCCGCCGGCCAGCTCACGAGGAACTAGAAGCCAAGAAAGAGCGCGAGAGCACAGCGGAGGCGGAGGAAGGCACATGGCAGGGAAATGGGTGCACAACTGCTCTCGCTCTTGCCCAACCCAGAGCTAGCGTCATCAGTCGTGCCTTCCTTGATTTTAGTCCTGCTTACCGCAGAAGCCGCCATACAAAAAACGGCAGTTGCAGCCCACTGCGCTCTCGCGAACCTAACGATCCATGAGCTGTTTTCATTTTATTATACGCAGTAGTTTCGGGTCCTCACCTTTTATCGCTCGTGAAGAAGGTGGTTCCCAGGGGAAGCTCCGAGCTCCTTCCTTCCAATTGTTTTCCAGAAGGGAAGGCGCCGTGTCCGTAGATAGCACACACAACAGTATATAGAAGACCACGGAGCAGCAGCTCGTCCTCCTCGCGAGCTGGTTTCCTCACAACTCGTCTCTCTTTGTCTCCACAAAACACAGCCTTGCGGTGAAGCCAGACCACATCCACCACGCCCCTGTTCTTCGACCATCTTGCCAATTGCCTCCGCTGCTTTTGATGCCTTCTGCCCTTCATCCTTCTCTCAGCTTCTCTCCCATTCCCTGATGCGAGCGTCCGAGGCCAATCTACAGGCTTCGCTTTCAGGCACCAACGTCCCGCAGAGCGCAATTTAAAACATCGCCAAAGTTGCGACGAAACAACTCTCCATTCCACAGCGCCAGCCAGGGTTTTCTGAGCATTGCTGCCCAAGTCGCCTTCCTGTCCTTCCTTGGCCCGTTTTTTTCCCTGCCAGCTGGGGCCCGCACCGGGTCGTGGTGCTGCTCTAACACGGCACGAGCTGGCTCTGCCGTTGAGGGTGGGTCAGGTCGAAACTCAACTCGCCCTCCACTTCCGGCCCACGCCTATGGTGGCTGTCTCCCGAGAGTGCGTTGTAAGTCCAGCGATACACAAGACAACGAGCCCAGCGTGTTGGTGAACCCGCGCCCGGCTCGCATTGGACCTCATTGACCGCCCATCGAGACCCCCGGGCGAAGCCAGAAGCATCGGGGAAGCTCTGCTAACTCGACGGAAAAAACTATAAGTTGCAGACGCCGTACCCTGTTTATGCATCCCAGCATTGCCCGTTCTCGGCTTGGTCTCTGTCTCCATACCTTGCCTCTTTTGCAACGCTGCAGCCGGTCTCCACGCTCCCACCCCACGACGCATCGACATATTGCTACTATTCTGCTATTAGCTTTTGTGTGGCATTTTCGCCTCGCTCTCGCTCTCGTCCTCGAAACGTCAGAGCACACGGCAGCACTGAGGCCGTGACGGCTCCATTGGCATCCCAATTCGCTTAGTGCATTCCGCCATCCTCGCCTGCCGGCCCTCAGTCAATTGCCAATTACCAACTCTCAGCCCTCGCTCGCACGCAGCCTCCGCATCTCACATCTGGCTTTCTGTCCTGTCATTTGCCTCCCGCAAATCCTCTTCAATCTCCTCCGTCCTGCTGTCTTTGTTGCCACCGGCATTTCGCAGTCCTCGCCTTCCGCCCTCACGTTCCGCGGCGCCGTCTCTAACGTGCTCTAACCTGCATCAACTCGCCGTCTCCTCTCTCCCCTCCCCTCTTCCCACCCCTCCCCCATTCCTTCGGGCTGGTCTGCAGCTCCCCCCCCCTCAGAGCGGCCGAGACGAGCCAGTCACTTGCCTCCCTCTTGTGTCCACCCGCCTCTGTGATAGCTGGCTAGTCTTCAATTCCGTGTCCGGGATCAGCAGCATTAGTCGCAGCAGTTGCAGGATACTTGCAGTTTGCAGCAGTTACGACATCAACCGGCGTACTCAACAACACGAGCACTTCCCGAGACCCAAGAAAGCCACCAAGAACCGCAGACCAGACCGCACCGCACGGCTTAGATCTGACATCTGCATGTCCTCTCGCCCCAAGTCTGCGCTCGCATCCACGTCGACCCGTCCTCGCCCATCCTACCTAACCTCGTCCACCCATAACGCAACCTGAGGGCCCTCTTCTGAAGTGGCCTGCCCTTACATTTTCGTCGTTTTTAAATCTTTTTTCTCTCCCCTTTCCTTATTTCCCTAGTGCATTGCCCCTCTTTCTCTCGTTTTTCTTCTCTCTTTTACCCTCTGTAACTCTGGTTTCCTCGTCTTCTCTCTCTTATTCATCCTCTTAGGCCGCTTCTTGCTGCGCGAAATCCTGCATCTCACTTGGCACTAATTTATCATGACACCCAACCAGATTCCAATACATTCCTCTTGTTGGAGGCTCAAAATCCTGGTGTTGGATCCTTAAAATTTCTTCATTTTTCTATCTCGGTCTCTTGCCGCTCTCTTTTCCCCTGCTTGTGTTCTTGCCTCACAGCAAACGCTCTGCACTCCCTCTCCTCCGGCATCGTCCCCTGCCGCTGCATAGAGACAACGGCGGGATACACGCATACTTGCACACGAACACGCACAAAAAATTCACAAAACCCCCACATCAGCTGCGATAAGCGGTGATCCCGCTCAAGTCAATTTGTGGTTGGTTTGTGGGTGAGAGAGAGGGTGGGAAAAAAAGATACCGAAAAGGAAACGATCTTAAAAGAGACACTTTGATATACAAAGGCATTGTTATTTCGCATTGCAACGCAACCTGGACGAAATCGGAGATTCAGAGGAGCGTAAAGACAGAGGAAACAAATTTACGACCTGAGGGAAGCCCAGTTCTTAGAAAGAGAGAGAATACTCTAGAAAGAAAAACAAAAAAACCAGAGGCTCATAATCCTCCGGCTCGTCTTTCGCCGCCACCGACCCGGTTCCCGATCTCGAGCCCACCATGTCGCACACAATGGACCCAGTCTCTCCGCCAGAAACCCCTATCACGGCATCTCCGGTCGGTAGCCGGAAGCCCCTGTCGAGTGTTCACAGCCAACATCACCGTATACGACACGCGTTGTCGACCTCGCAACGTTTTACGGGTGCCAGCAATCGGGACCCCCGGTTTTCTGTCCCAACGGGTGTCACTGGTCCCAATGGGATTCCATTCCGCCCAACTTCTTTCCGGGCAGACGAACTGTCCCCGCGTTCTTCCGGCTCATCAGCCATGAATGACCGCCTTGGCGAAGACGAGGACAGTGAGGAAGAAGTCGACGACGACAACGAAAATATTGATAACGATGCGCAGTCGGACTCGGATTCCGGTTCAGTAGCTAGTGGCAGCGTCTCAAAATCGTCGAGCTCCGCAGATCTATCCAGTCCTCCGATAACGTCGCGACCTGTGCCACTCCAACGGCGCGCAGGACGGTTGAGTGGCTCAGCGTCACCGGCATATACGCCAGCGAGAGACAGGGTAAAAATTAACGACAACAAAGGGCCGGCTTTGGGAGCGACTGCCGAACAACCTTCGACACGTCTATTTGTGGTGGAAGCAGCCTTGATCATTGAAGAAATCAGCGACTTCGACAGCGACAATGGCCGCATACAGGTCATTCTACCTTATGCAATCGAAGAAGCCGAGTCCGAGCGCGAGCAGAGCCCCGACCCCAATCGGCATCGAAGCGGAAAACTCAATCTGAGCCAAGCTCGCCGGCGATCTTCAGCCCGACACGTTCGGCCGCCCGAGATAGAACGCAGCGTCATGAACGGCCTACAGGGCTTTTCGCTGCGGACTGACTCGGATGAAGAAGCGCTGCTAGATGATGACGACGAAGAGGGGTCCGACTTCGACGAGGCTGCCTACAATCTCTTCCGCCGTAGGCAGCGCGAAGAGAGACGCCGTCGCCGCATGACCTCTGGTAGCATTAGCAAGCGCACGATTAGCGAGAGCATCGGCAGCGACACCGACAACGAAGACCTGCACATGATGCTCGACGCGAGCGAGGTCGGGTCGAGTGCACGTCGCCTGCGCCGCCGACTCGGCGACCGCCACAGTCTACAATTCTCAGATCCGCCGCCGCCACGGATCGATGAGCTCGACGAGCCCGATACGACAGACAATGATGACGACGTCAAGGAATTGACCCGAGATGGTGAGGCCTTAGCACGAGAGCTACCATACTACACACTAGAGTATATCAGCATGGAGGTGGACTCGCCATAATAGCAAGAAGTATCAAAGCGCAACAGAGAGGACAAAAAGGACCAGCAAACAAGAACAGGAGACGAAAATTTGCACCCTCAAACGATGCCCATGACCCTTTACGACTCTTGACGACATGTTTTTTTGCTCTTACAACAAGCAAGCGTGTCTTGTTTTTATCGGCGTCGCAGCTATCTCTTTATCACCTCCGCGACGGCAAAATCTATCAAGGAAACCGACAGATGAGATGCCGCCTAAATTCCAATGCCTATTCTTTTCCTATCCGCCATTTTATTCCATCTTGTTCGCCATTTCCTTTCCAAGATTTTTTTATTGGGAGACCCGTTTTTTGAAAGGCCATGGCTTGACCCAGAGGGAGTATAGAACGGGTCATAGATAGATTTGGGTTTTATTTTGCTCTTTATTTATTTTTTTGTGCCACGGCTGGATTTCAGCAGCGATGCAGATAGGGGCGCAGGGTAACGGCTACTCTTTTTCATTTTTGATAGGGAGGGGAATTATCCCACATCTGCGAGTCTGTATCATTATTGGGCCTTGCCATTTTGTCTCGTTTTTTCGTTTTCGCTTTGATGGGTTTCTTTGATTCTCTTTCTCTTCTCCTCTTTCCCTCTCCCCCTTCTCTCCTAATTCATGTTCATGATGTCAATATACCTCATAGATTTGGGACACGGCGTCCACGGTCATATCCATTTTTCGTGGCCACAGGACGCTGCGGATATTAGATCCTTTTTTTTTTCTGATAGCAAATGCATAAAGGAAATTTATTCCTATTCTTGAGATAAAACACGTTTTGTTGCGTCGCATTATTTATTTTTATTCTCTCGTTAGACATCGAGAGCTCCGTACTTACTGAATCTTTGAACAAAAATGGAATGAACTCAAACCACCTTAAACCTTAAAAAATGAAAATCCATTCTAACGAGCTTGCGTAAAGATTTCTTATAAAATAACCCATACTTTCATATCCCCTTTCGACAACGTGAAACTGTGAGAATAGAGAGACACTGGAATTTGAGGCAAAGAAAGACGCCCAGACCCCAGTGTAGTCCATGAGCGACTGGATAAATGCATATATATATATTATTATACGTGTATCCGGGAATAGGTTTTTGTGTGAGATGACTGTGTCATGTGATGCATGCTCGTGACAGTTCATGTGACAAAGAATTCAAAGATTCAAGTCTCCACAGATATATAAGAGCTCTTGATTAACTAACGCACCTTTCTACATGAATCTGACCCCATACATTTGACATTTTGTGATATGTGGCTGAATTGCTGTGGCGCATATTTTTCCGCGGAAGTGCAAACAGCTGAATAGGGAAAGGCTACCATCGACTAATTCGACTGCGTTACAAACAGCCACCGCGTTTCTGACCCCGTCATCAACACCCACTTCGTCACTCGCTCTCGCTTCCATCGACCCTCTGCATCATCCGCACCTTCTCTCGACGTTCCTCTCTAACGAGGTCGGTGGAGAATAGTGCGGCCGGCAGTTTTTGAGCTTCTCCTCAGCCCTCCCTCGCTTCGCCCGACTGCGATCGCCATACCGCGACAAAGCATTATTCGACGCCGTTCCCTTCCTTCCACCCTCAAGATCTTGTTCTGCCCCTGCTCCAATTCGCATCAACTTGCGCCTTGCGTCGCCACGACTTCCGAACTACCAAGATGAACCGGGGCAGCCCGCAGCAGGTCGGCGCTGGAGCGCCTGGGGCGCCGGCCGCCGGCGGTGTACCCGCACAGCAGCAGCAGCAGCAACAGCAACATATGTATCGGCCGGAGCAAATGCGCGGCATCAAGGAGCTGACTCCCCAGGAGAAGATCAAATACGAGAACGGGCTGCGGTCACTGTGGACGACATTCAACGACTCCCCCGAGGGCTCCAACGAGAAGGACAGCGCCCGGCGAAAGATCCTCGAGTTCGCCCCTGTCCTGGCCCGCAAGGTCCGCGAGCGGCGGCAGATGATTATGCAGAAGCAACAGCAGCTGTTGATGCAGCAACAGCAACAGGGTCAACAGATCCAGCCAGGCCAAGGCCAGCCGTCACCGCAGCAAATTCAACAGGCACAGGCCGCTCAAGCGCAAGCGCAAGCACAAGCCCAGGCTCACGCCCAGGCGCAGGCTCAGCAAGCCCAGGCGCAGCAAGCCCAGGCGCAGCAACAAGCTCAGGCTCAGGCCCAAGCGCAAGCGCAAGCCCAGGCCCAAGCTCAGGCCCATGCCCAGGCTCAGGCTCAGGCCCAAGCCCAAGCTCAGGCTCAGGCTCAAGCCCAGGCTCAAGCTCAGGCTCAGGCTCAGGCCCAGCACTTGCAGCAGCAGCAGCAACAGGCTCAGCTTCGCGCTGCTAATGCAGCTGCCGGAGGTGTACCGAATGCGGCGGCGGGCGGTGCGAGACCCGGCGTAGCTGGATCGCCGCCTGCCGGGCCACAGCAGCAAGCCCAGCCCGGGGCCGCCGGGCCGCAGCAGCAACCGCGCCCGCAGCAGCCGATGAAATTCCCAGATCACATTGTGCAAGCATTGAACCAGCTTACCTACCACCCTATTCCGAGCCTCGTGGACAAGCCACCGGAACTGATTGCCAAGTGGCAGGAGGACGTGAAGAAAAAGATGGGGTTTTCGCTGACGCAGATCGAGTTGGCGCGGAACAACTTCATCAAGCTGGAGGCCGCGTACAAGGCGCGCGCGGCGACCGGCCAGATGACGCCCGAAGAGCAGAAGAGCTTCAAGGAACAGCGGGACAGGATCCAGAAAGCTCAGGACGATGCGACCCGCTTCGTCACCACCTTTCGCAAACAGCAAGAGCATGCCAAAAGTCTTTTGCAGCAGAGAATGCAGCAACAGCAGGCGGCAGCTGGCGGTGTGGCGAGCGGTCAACAGCAGCAAACGCAACCGCAACAGGCAGGCGCCGGCACCCAGCAACCGACACAACAACAACAACAACTGCAGCAGCAGCAGCAGCAGCAGCAGCAGCAGCAACAGCAGCAACAAAAAATCAAGGTCGAGCCCACAAATATGCAAAACTCCCAAGCCAACATCAACGGCGCCATTGAAGCAGCGAAGAAAGAATCGATCGCGGCCGGTGCCAGGCAAGGTGCCAGGAACACAAACATCGGTATGAACAGCAATAACACCAGCAATAGTGGAACGCCGGGCGCGGCGAACAAGCCCACGTCAGGCCTCGTGCAGCAGACCCCAATCCCCCCACCGGTCATCCCTGCAGCCGCCATGCAGGGCGCCCAAAAGCAGCCTCCGGCGCCCAAGCCGCCAACACAGACGCCCGTGCACCCGCCACCCACTCCCATCAACACGGCTCTGGCTGCTGCCAACAAGTCTGGCGGTCCGCCCACAGTCGGCACACCGACGCCCGCATCGGCGGCAGCGGCGGCCGCCGCTGCCGCAGGACGCGTGATGACCCCGCACTCTGCCACACCTCTCAATGCGGCCCCTAGAGCGCTGTCACATCAGAAGGCGCTCGAGGAGGCGAACAAGCAACGCGCCGCATCGATCAGCGTCGTTCCCACGCCGCCTCCGGGTCATGGCGCGCAGGCCATCGCGCCCGCTAACGGCGCTGCTGCTGGCTCCGGTGCCGGCACGCCCAATGGCAACGCCAGCGCGGCGGCGACCGCACAGCAACTGCAGCAGCAGCAGCACCAGATGATGCAGCAGCACCAGCTCACCATGCAGCAGCAGCAACAGCAAGCGCAGCAGCAGCAGGCTGCGGCGGCGGCGGCGGCCAACGGTCAGAACGGCGGCGGCGCTCCCCAGGAAGCAGCGCGCCTGAGTGCCAAGATGACGGAGCCCCGCCAGATGTCCAAGCAGCTGTCGGAGAAGGCCGCGCAGATGCCGCAGCCGGTCTCGCTAGGCGGCGGTGTCGTCCCGGGCCGTCCGACGCTTACGGGCGGCGGTGGCGTAGTGGGCGGTGTCACCGGTCAGCAGGCGGTCGCTAAGGTCCCCGCCATTGCGATCGACGGCGAGGGCGAGCGGGTCCTAAACAAGAAGAGGCTGGACGAGCTCGTGCGCCAAGTGTGCGGCGGCACGGCCGAGGGCCACGAAGGCAACCTGCTGCAGCCGGAAGTGGAAGAGGTTCGTTTTATTTTTCGTTTTTCTTTTCTTTCTCTCTTTATCGCACCCACGATACTAACATTCCTAGTCTGTCCTGAACCTGGCGGACTCATTTGTGGACAACGTGCTGCACGCCGCATGCCGCAATGCCAAGGAACGCGGGTCTAAGGTGCTCGAGATCCGCGACTTGCAGCTGGTGCTGGAGCGCACATACAACATCCGCATTCCCGGCTACTCGTCGGACGAGTTGCGGACGGTTCGCAAGGTGCAGCCTTCGATGGCCTGGATCACCAAGATGAGCGTGATCCAGGCGGCCAAGGTCACGTCGGCGACGAAGAACGACCCGTGAGCTGGTGGGCGATGAAGGACTACAAGATTATTTCTGTTTGCGAGGCTTTTACTTTTTTTTCTGATGTTTTGTTTCCGCTGCGCAACCTGTTTATTCACCGGCTAGGAAATACGGAGTGTCAAGGGAATGGATGGAGCTAGGGTCAGGGATTGCTTTATTTGTCACTTTCATTCATTTGAAAATTTGGTCTGCGCCTAGATACTCTCACTGCAGAGGAAATAAAACAGCAGACCTTTCAAACTGCTCGAGTGCTCTCTTTGTTGAAGCCCATCATCTCGAGATAGTCATTCGTCATTCGCTACTCGTACTTGTATCAAGAGAAATCACGTGCTATCTTTACGTGGATCCACACCAACAAGCGCTATCTATCTTCCCGGGCCCGAGGAACGCCGTGCAGGAAGAAGGGAGGTAGGGGGGCCACTAGACAAATCAAAATCGAGCTGCGCAAATCGGGATTTGGGGCACATGCAGGCACGGCAATTCCTATCTTCGGAGCAGCTGGGGGGAGCTGTCGTAGGCGCAGCGGAGGCCTAGAATGCGCGTCGCGAGAAAAGAGAGTGACAGAGTAGATGAGCGCAGGGACGGACAAATGTCATGAATTGTCAGTATGCGCGTCTGAATTTTTCTAGATTTTTCGCAGGCACTGTTCCAGACATCAGCCATACATGGGAGTCCTAGTCGACCGAGGAAAAAGTCAATCATGAAGTTGCAAGGGCAAAATTAACGATGGTTAGGAAATTGGAGGCATTGAGTTGGCTGAGTAATGCGCGGCCCGCTGGTTGTGTGGTGCGCAGGCTGAGAGGACGGACGACACGACCAGAAGGCAGAAGGCAGCCATGGGCTAACGTCACGCGAGTGGTGTTGCGTGTGGACAGGCGCCTACCTGAGGAGCTAAGATACGTGGGTACTCGTGACTTGGCCAGGCACGCACGCCAGCCGACAGCGCGGATGTAGCCAATACGCGTCCGTGGTTTTTCCAGGCCTTTTGGGCGCCGCCCGCTGCTTGCTGGGCGGGTTCCGTTTTCGTCGCTGGAGCCACGACAGGAGGGCCAGGCCAGGCCTAACCGTGCTGAAACGGGCGCTTTATTGGGGGCGGCAGGGCGCCCGTTCGCACCTTCCCCCTCCCTGTAATGCTGTGTCGCCCCTTCCGTCTGCTTTGTGTTTGGCCTGGCTCCATTTCGCCATTCCATGACCTTCTCCCAGTCCAGTGTCCACTGATCACTTGAGCCAGCTTGCTTTCTCTTTCCCTTGTTTCCATTTTCCTCTGGATTCTCCATCTTCGAGATTGCGACCCAAAGATTCCCTCCCCCATCTCTGCCTTTTTGCTTCTTCTTTGTTTGGAGCAAGGGAAGGATCCGAGAAGGGAAGCCGCGTGAGTCGACCTACAGCTATTTTTGGCGTTGCTAGGGTTCGGCAGCAGCAGCAGCACAGCAGCAGCAGTCCCATCTCTTTTTCGGGCTAACTGCAGCGAAAGCTTCTTTCGCCTCTCGCTCTCTGCCTCAGCCGCGTTTCTCCTGCGTCTCTCCATCAGCACCTCTCTGCCCCATCACCGCCATACGACCTGCTGGTTCATTCCATCGCCATCTGGCATTTCCGCGACTACCTTCCTTTCGCCCTTTTCATCATCCTTAGCACGACGGTGACAGATCCCGTCTGACATCGGAATCATCTGCGGTTTACATCCCAGGACGAGCCGAAGGGACACGAAAGAAACACAAGACATCCCGCAAACGCCGCATCGAGCGAACGAGACACGCGCCCGGCGCCAAATCTGCCATCAAGCCTCCTGACGCCAACGAACGGCATCCCCTTTTGCTTTTGTCTCTGCGGCTCGCTTACCAACGCGCCCTATCTTCGATAGAACACAACAAAGAAGCCCATTCGCACTTCAAATCCTTCCCAATCACACACACATAACCTCGCCATGCCGGGCAAAACACCTCATGGCAACGGCAAGGAGCCGGTTGAGAACGGTGGCATCCGCAACAGCAAGGATGTGGAGATGAAGGACGAGGCCGCGCGCAAGGGCAAGAAGAAGACCCTCGGCGGCGCCAGCAAGGACGGCGAGGACGAGGTCACCGTCGTGGTGCCACCATCAAAAGCAGCCGCAGGGAAGAAGCAGGGCGATGACGGCGACGTGGCCATGGCCGACGACGACGCGTCCGCGGACCAGGACGACGGCGCCGTTAAGGTCGACCCCGTCGTCCAGACATCGGCAGGTGCGTTGCAAAAAGGAGGACGATGACGGCGCGCTCAGGATAACTGATCTTCCATGACTAACCTTCTCTCCGCAGACATTAAGAGTAGCTTTGCCCTGCTCGACCGCGCTGTCGCCCTGTTCGACGCCCGCTTCTCCCTCCGCGCCCTGCGGTCCATCTCGGCCATCCGCAAGCGCCTGACCCCCGACATCCTCGCACGCGTCATCTCCGAGACGTTCCCGGCGTCCTCCGCACCGGCAAAACAGCTCCTGGCCGCGCTTGGCCGCGAGAACCTGCCGCTGGGCCGGCGGCCAAATGGCCCGGAGATGGAAATTGACACACCGTCCACCGCAGCAACACCGACTAAGAGTGGTGCTGCTGGCGCTGCGACGCCTGCGTCTTCCACGACCCCCAAGAAGGACGTCATCCCCGAAATCGACATCTTCCTCGGCATCCTGGTCCAGGTCTACCTGTACGACTCCAAGCAGCAGCAGCGCGGCTTCGACTTCTCGCGCGTCCTGGCCGACCGGATCCACGCCCTCAACCGCCGCACGCTCGACTCGCTCTCGGCCAAGGTGTACTTCTACTATTCCCTCTTCAGCGAGCAGCTCGCCCCCCTACCGCCGTCGCCGCAGTCGCCCGTCATCGCCATCCGCCCGGCCCTGCTGGCTGCGCTGCGCACCGCCGTGCTCCGCAAGGATGTCGACACGCAGGCGGCTGTCATCGTACTGCTGCTGCGGAATTATCTGTCCACGTCGCACATCGCACAGGCTGACCTGCTCGTCTCGCACACCCAGTTCCCGGAAAACGCCGCCAATAACCAGGTCGCCCGCTTCCTATACTACCTGGGCCGCATCCGCGCCATCCAGCTGAACTACACCGAGGCCCACGAGCACCTGACCGCCGCGACCCGGAAAGCACCCTCGAGCCCCTCCGCCGTTGGCTTCTCGCAGACGGCGACCAAGCTGCTGCTCGTCGTGGAGCTGCTGATGGGCGACATCCCCGAGCGCGCCGTCTTCCGGCAGCCTACGCTCGAGCAGTCACTGCACCCCTACTTCTTGCTGGTGCAGGCAGTGCGCGTCGGCAACCTCGAGGACTTTGAGACGACCATCGCCGACTATGCCGACACCTTCCGCAAGGACGGCACGTACTCGCTGATCCTGCGCCTGCGCCAGAACGTGATCAAGACGGGCATCCGCATGATGTCGCTGTCGTATAGCCGCATCTCGCTGCGCGACATTTGCATCCGCCTGCACCTCGGCAGCGAAGAGTCGGCCGAGTACATCGTCGCCAAGGCGATTAGAGACGGCGTCATAGAGGCCACGCTCGACCGCGAGCGTGGCTTCATGAAGAGCAAGGAGATTGGCGATGTGTATGCCACGCGCGAGCCGGGCGAGGCGTTCCACGACCGGATCCGGGCTTGTCTCGCCCTGCACGACGAGAGCGTTAAGGTGGGTTAAGATTTTATTGAACAAACATTCGCACTTCCATTTTGCAACAGACTGTGCTAACCCATATCACAGGCAATGCGTTTCCCCATGAACCAGCACCGGTTAGAATTGAAGAATGCGCAAGAGGCAAGAGAGCGTGAGCGGGAGATGGCCAAGGAAATACAAGACGGAGACCTGGACGAGGACGATCTGGGAGGCGAGTTTGAGGGCATGTAATTTTTTATAACTATCTCGCCACCTTTTTTCGTTTCCCCTTTTTGTTGCGACGCAAGTCTCTTGTGTTCTCTGTGTCTTTGTTTTCCGGGAGGCGCCGCGGGAGATGGGGTGTTTTCACACTCTTTTTTTTTCAGTTCTCTCTTTTGTTTTTCTCTTCCTCCTTCTCTCGCATCCTGTACTTCCTACTAACTATACTGTATCTCTCTCACAAATATGCATCTCTTTTTTACTAAACCGACTTTTTTACTTCTTGCCTTCCCGTTCTTGTCGTTTTCTGCCTTTCCTCAACTTTTCCCGTCTTGGTTCCACTGTGCCCGTTGCTCTTTTTTTTTGGTCTCAATTACAAAGCATATACGTTTTCTTTCGTCTGTGTACGTTCCCCTTACCCTTTCTTTTGAACGAGCACTTTTCGAATTTTTGTACGATGCGACTTTTGAATGGCCTGGGTTTTTCTTTCGCTGGCCTTCTTAGGAGAGGAGGGTAAGGAGAGGGGAGGTATAGACTGATACAGAAGCAAGCAGCGGAAGGAAAGTCCAGAGAAGTTGAGACAAAAGAGAGTGAGAGAGAGAACAGAGCAGGGAGAATACGGCAGAGGAGGCACGGCCAGGAGGAAGCACGAAGGCCCATAGGGAGAGAACCGGGGAGAGAAATGTGACGAGAACCTTCACATACAGCAGACTAGAGGATAGAGTATATGCGTGGAGATGGGGGAAGGGAGGAGGTGGTGGAGGAGGTTGTTTCCATGTAATAGATACAGAAGAGAGGAGACCAGCAAATCCAAGTTTTCAAATAAACCGTCGTTGCTTTACCAGTTTGTGCCGGTGTAAGGGCCAGCAAGCAACCGAGAGAGAGTTGGCTGTTTGTGCCGACTAGACTATTCCAGAGAGAAAAGGCAATGTTCTCCGGTTTCTTTCTTGTGAAGAATTTGGAACAAAAGCGGAAAGGAAGAAAATCTGTCTTACTTCGGTAAGAAGCGCTCCCATCCGCAAGGCTGCGAGGCTGCTGTGGCATCCAGTTTTTTTAGTGTGCTAAGATATCTTACCTGCTGGCGGAATTTAGCGGGTGCGCCGGGGACATTTTCTCCAGCTGGGGTTGCGCATGCCAGGCCACAGCCTTAAAATCCGCCACCGCCGCACCTTCCAGAACTCCAGGGCGCCCGCCCGTTTTAGTGCAGACCTCGCTTTCCGCACGTCACTCCCGTTTTATATCTTCATCCCCCCTCCAAGAACCACCATCCTACCCTTGCGCTTCCAACCCTCGTTCACCAATAACGCTGGTTTGATTTCTTGATTCTGATATTTATCCAACCGCAAGCATGTCCGCCTCGCTAGCGCCCGAGTGCAACGAGGTGAAGGAGTAAGACGCTCTCTCATCGAAATGTCTTTATTTTTGCCACTCCCGGCTTGACGACTGACAATCTCCCCCAGGAAGTACGACACATGCTTCCTTAAGTGGTACAGCGAGGGTACGTCACAAGCCGAGCATGTTTCTTGTCGATGAAGGGCCCGCGCCATGTTCTAACGGGGTCGGCAGAGTTCCTCAAGCGCAGCACCACCACGTCCCAGACCAAGGACAAGTGCGATGCCCTGTTCAAAGACTACCAAGCGTGCCTGAAGGTGCGATGAAGCCCATGACCTCCTTTTTTTTGCCTCTCCACGTCTCATTGTCCTCGGCTCACATCCCTCGCAGGGCGCCCTCAAAGCAAAGGGCATTGACAAGCTGGTGGAGGAGGCCCGCGAAGACCACAAGGAGAGCGACGCACTGTACATGGTGGACAAGAAGCGATGATGTTCTTTTTGTCCGGTTCTACGGCTTGATTTCTGGCGTTCACGAGGCAGGGGGGCACAAAATTTCCGGGTCGAGTCTTCTCATTCTGTACAATAGCATATTTCTCCCAGCATTCTGACTTGCTTTCATTGTTGTATTTTTATGGCAAATTTTCTACATTTTCAAAGGCATTACTGGATCGATTTTGAAGGTATTCCTAAAAAATAAGAATAATACTTTCAAAAAAATCATAATTTTTTTTAATAAATACTTTTCTACGTAATATAAGCAAAAGACACGGGAGAATCCCTATAACATAGGATACTGTATATGTTTCTTGCCTCTATTCTCTCTCTGCCCTGTTTTGATGCTTCAGTCTCAACGTTGACAAATTCCACGTGATACTGTAACCCTGTTACAGGTCTTAGCCCGCTTGCGGTTTGAGATTGGAAGTGGGTCTCCTGCCCAATCTGTATGCAGAGCCGTCCCATCGCAGCGCACCTGCCACGACACCGCTAAGCCGCCCGCCAATCGCCGAGGACGCGCCGTCGCTATTGCTTGCATTTTATATGAAGCTCTCGCGAAGTGCTTCTCCAGACGCAATCCTCCCCGTTTCTCCTCGAATACCCACGGCCTCCTTCTTCGGCGTCCTCCCCCCCAGAAACCTCTTCCCACCCGGCATGCGCTCCTCATAGCGACGGTGGATTCTATGCACCCCTTCTCCGTCCTGACCCTCGGGATCTTCGTCGCCGGCTACATCACCGCCCGCTGGGACCTGGTGACCCGGCTCTATGAACTGGCCATCTTTGCCTGGGACCACGGAGTTGTCACACGCGCCGCCAAGGGCTTCGCCGTGCTCTCGCTCCTCTTCGTCCTTGTCTTCATTCCAGTAGAGCGCCTGGCCACTCGCGAGGCGAGTCTGGTACGCCGCTCTCTTCTTCTCTCCCCTGCCCCTCTCACCGCGACCAGCTCGCTAACCTGCTCGTCTCTTCTAGCACCCTCGGTCAACCGGATCCGGTATATCGGCGCGAGAACAACTGCGTCGCCGTGGATCGTTCTAGTCTGACAAGACATTGCCCCCCTTCCCCCCTCCACCTTTCGACATCCCGAGCTGTCCCCTTCCAGCTGTCTGTCATGCCAGAGCATGATGGGTTGATGCGTGTTTTCTGGCCCGTCGACATTGCGCGGTCAGAGCTCCCCGGCGTCGTTGTGGGATGGAAGAACTCGGCCCTCGACGTCACCGTGGTGGCCATCCTCGAGGATGCCGACGTGCGCAATGTCGACTTTGCGCTGAAGGCTGGCACCCTCTTCCGCAACAGCGCCCATGCCATCGCGCGCATCTACGAGCTCTGCGGCCAGTCCAGCATGCACGTCCTGGGCCTGTCCAACGCGCCCGACGACCAGCACACCGACTCGTCCTGGGTCCGCGTCACCACCACCGGCCCCGGCGTGCGGGGTCGCATCCCCAAGGTCACCTGCGCCCGCGCCTCCAACATCCAGCTGGTCCTGTACCAGCGGCCGCAGCCACAGCGCATGCAGTACATCTCGATCCATCCGGTCTCGCTGGCCCTGAAAGACCGCCTGGACGGTAGCACAGGTGCGAGTGCTGCTCGCCTCAGCGGTGGTTTTGGTGGTGGTGGAAGAGCGGCGGCTCTGCTGCCACCGGTCGACGACATCGAAGCCGAAGACGAGCGGCAGGAGCGGCTGCGCAAAGAGAGGACGCAGGACCTGCTCAACAAGCTCCGGCTGCACTCCGTCGTGAAGCGCGCGTCGTCGCCCAAGGAGCGCGCCCTGCCCCGGATTGTCAACCAGATCAACTGGGCCTGGGAGCTCGAGCAGCTGCTGCAGAAGAACGTGTCGCGCATCGGCACGCGCTCGAAGCGGAGCCTCAGTATGTCTGAGCGCGTCGTCGAGTCGGCCACCACCATGAAGGACATTGTCCTGCGCTGGATCTGGGAGCTCATCATGCTGTACGTCGTGCCCGTCATCACGCGCATCTTCGTGCTCGGCCTGGTCGGCCACCGCATCGCCGCCGAGATGCTGCTGCTAGTCCTGGAGTGGCGGGCGAACCCGCGCTACGCGGCCCTCAAGGACGTCTCCGCCACGGCCCAGCAGGTCGAGATCCGGCTGCTGCAGTTCTGCTACTGGCCCATGCAGTACGTGAAGCTGCGCCAGCGCAGCAAGGACTGGGAGAGCGTCACCACGAGCCACCCGGACTACATCCGCTTCTACAACAGCCTGTGGCTCGTGGCCAACGACGTCATCATCGGCATCGCCCTGGGCTCGTACATCATCGACAACGCCGGCTGGGTGGCCGACCAGATCAGCACCCTCCTCAGCGTCTACACGGTGGACGCGCTGCAGAGCAGCATCGAGTGGCTGATGACCTGGCCGGCCGGCCTCAAGCTCAACAACGAGCTGGCCATGTTCCTCGGCGACCTGTTTCTCTGGGTCATCGAATACTGGGCCAGCTGCATCGAGGCGCTCCGCCCCGCCCTGCCGCACATCATCTGGTTCATCGGCTTCTCGAGCTTTGCCGGCGCCAGCATGCCGCTCGCGCTGTTCTCGGACCTCCTCTCCGCGCTGACCATCCACATCAACTCCTTCTACCTGGCGTCGGCGCGCATCTACCACTGGCAACTGACCATCCTGATCTCGCTGTTCCACCTGTTCCGCGGCAAGAAGCACAACGTGCTGCGCAACCGCATCGACTCGTGCGACTACGACCTCGACCAGCTGCTCGTGGGCACGATCCTGTTCACGTTCCTGTTCTTCTTGCTGCCCACCGTCGTCGTCTTCTACCTCAACTTTGCCATTGCGCGCATGGTCATCATCTCGCTCAAGGCCGTCTTTGATACCCTGCTCTCGTGCCTGAACCACTTCCCCCTGTTCGCCCTCATGCTGCGGGTCAAAGACCCGCGGCGCCTTCCTGGTGAGCTCTCAGTTCGAAATCCTTTCTCTGCAAACAAAAAACCCTTTGCTAATACCATCAGGCGGCATCCGTTTTGAGCTTCGAGACAGCCAGAACCACACCCACTCCTCCACCTCGTCCTCGCCGAGCCACCCTTCCACCTCGGTCATCTTTTTGACAGTACGTTTTCCGTTACTTCCCCCCTCCTTTCATTAGCTACCTCCACTGACCGTCCATCCAGCCCATCCCTCTCTCGTTCAAGGCCATGTTCCACCAGTACTTCCAGATGGGCTCGCGCATCCGCAAGCACTACCTGGCCCCGCGCGTGCTGCTGTGTCTGATTACCGGCAAGTTTGTGCCGCCCATCAATCGCAAGAACCTGTATAGTTTGCAGTACGTCATGCTGCCGGCGCGCCGGGCCGGCATCTGGGAGATGTGGGAGGCTCTCAAGTCGCTGCCGCCGCTCAAGGCGAAGCGCATGGCGTTTCCCGACATTGTGAGCGGGCGGCGTGCGCGGGGGCATTCGTTAGGAGGTGGAGGTGGAGGTGGCAGCATCACCGGCGACGCCAGCCGGAGGGCACGAAGATGAAAATACAACAGGGCATCATATCGGGTCAAGCATTTTTTTTTGTTTGTGTGTTGGTTTTAGCACAACGTTGCCTGTTTGATTCTTTATACCTCTTGTAATGGCCCGGCCCGCTACATTTTCTCTCGTCTTTTCGACATAATTGTCTCCCATTATTAATGTAATGAACGATTCCCGTCGCGTTGTCTCTTCTATCATCCGCGGACTTCTTCTATTTGCTTTGCACTTGAGCCGTTTTTTATTTATACCCTATTACAAAACGACGAGATTTGATTGTCTTCGTTTTTAAGGACGAAGTAAAACATCCGTCTTTTTTTATTAAAATCATATATAACGCCAAAATTTTCTTCCTTCTTTCTTATTTTCTATTCGTGATATGTACCTTTTTGTTTGCAAAATTATATTTCCCATGTTTATTCGCTCTTGCATCTGCCTTTTCTGGTCCAAGTTCACATCTTTTTCTCTCCTGCATTGTGTAAATTCTCTTTTTTGAGTAATTTCCGCATAATATCTTCCTTTCTTCTCTGTATTCCGTTATATATTCTTAAAACGAAAAGAGAAACCGACATCCTCGATCATTCGATTCCATTGTCAAGGTTTGTTGTCTATATTGTCCCTGAATTATATCACGTGAGTATTATGCAGCGAGGAAACCGTGCCCCTGTTTCCCCGGCGAAGCTTTCCCCGCACGCACGAAAGCAAGAAAAGAACCAAAGAGGCAGGAACGCCCGGCAAAAAAGGGGGTTGCAAGGCAACAGCATGTTCTCTCATGTATTTCTCCTCATTTCGTCGTTTCGGTCTCCTCTTTCTTCTCTCTCTTCCTTTCTTCAAAACGGAGATTCAACAGAAGAGAAATCCGCCGAGAAAAAGAAACGCGAAAAATATCCACTGCAGAACCCACCCGAATCCATCGCGGCTAGCATGAACTTTTGCCGAGCGACACAAAACGAGATAGCTTCAAGTGGAGCACATCTGTCTTCCCTTCGACGACGAGAGGCATTTTCAATGCGAGAGCCAGGAAGGATGCGCGAGAGAGATCGAGCCAGAAAAGCTACGATAGACAAATGAGTATATGCCCGGCTCGTTCCTTTGTCGTCAATTGATGATTTCTGCCTTGTCTTCGACGACCGATGTCCCCGAAGGGTCTGCTCTCTGCTCGGCATCGTCGGGAGCTTATTCCCCAGGCGAAGACGGCGACAAGCAGCGAGCAATGTTTCCTCTAGACACTCCTTTCTTCCTGACCCTGTTTCTGTGTTCTCAGAGTTACTATGCGTCCTCTGCATTTCTTTTTGATCCGCTTTTCGGTGTCGTCCGTTGTTTCGTTCAACACTGACCATACTTCACGCCCTGAGCTTCTTCCCGCGTTTCCCCAGATTTGCCTACTGCAAGTGCTAAAGAGCTCTCTACGAGCTTTGGAGCCACAAAGCTTTCATTTGCGGGAAGAACCGTTTGCTTTGTTTACGTGTCACTTGAAAACGAACTCCCCATTGCGAATAGTGAGCATAGATGGAAAAACCATGTTTGTTTTTGTTACAAATGGAAGAAAAAGGATGCCCTGCCAATCTCTGCTATGATCAAAACATGCGAAAAGAGTGGCGAGAACCAAATCCTTGCTGCTTTGTGCTCCCTCTCCTTGATCCTCAATCCCTCCAGCCTTCGGCGACCATTCTCCGAATATCTCCGAGAATGTCATGCGTCTCCTGGTCCTCAATGTTTTTTTGTTGATGATTTTTATTGAAAAATTCTTTTTTTACAGATTTGGTTTGCCTAACCCTCCATTATTTACAAACCCGGGTTGTCTTTTTTTCTAATCCCCTTGTTTCGCTTTGTCGTCGTCGTACACTCGGCAAATGCTCTATGTTTTGTTGTTGTCGGTGTTGTCGCTAGGTTCCTTTCGAAGATGAGGTATTTTCGAGGCATCCATCCTTTCCCCGACTTCATCCGTGCGTGGCTAGTCGAAAGCAGAGAACGATTGATCAAAAATCCCAAATCGATGATCCTCTTATGGCGAAAAGAGGTGAGGTGTGCGTTGTGAAGATGTTTACGTCTGGTTGCGAGGTTAGCAACAAAAATCTTCTTTTTATATCTCGGGAACCCGCAGCAGCGAGAGCAAATACGTACGAACTTGGCCATGAGAGCAACCATCAGATCGAACAGACCAATGGCCTCGACGAAGGCGAAACCCAGAATGGCGTACGAGAACAGCTGGCCACGGAGGGCAGGGTTGCGGGCAACACCCTGGATCAGGGCAGCGAAAACCAGGCCGATACCGATACCGGCACCAGTCAGACCGATGGCAGCAGAGCCCATACCAATGTTCTTGGAGACCTCAACCATGGCCTGGGCAATCTCGGAGCTGTACATGCGGCGGCCGGAGAAAGCGGCGTTCTTGGTGGCAGCCTGGACGAGCAGGCTGGGGGTCTGCACGCGCTTGGCAGCCTGGAAGGGGCTGGGGCGGGCAGCGGCTGTTGACAGGGGAAGAATACATGTCAGTGAAAAAGTTTTCTCCATGATATATCTTCAATTGAAGTCAATTGAAGATTTTTGCTGCGTCTGCCAGAAATTGCCGCAAATCCGGAATTCTATCTCCAGGGCCTCCGAAGACTCCGGGGGAGCTCTGGAAACTCTCGAGGAGAGGAAGATCCAATCCAGCATTGAAATGCAAAAGCAGCAGGCCGAAGCAAGAGAAGGGAGCTCCTTACCAGTGATGGTGCGCTTGGAGACGGCGGTGGCCTGCGTCCGCAGAGCAGGACGGGCGGCGGCCATCGAGGTGGCGAGTCTGGAAGCGAGGACGCGGGAAGCCATTGCGACTGATTGTGAGCTGCAAAAAGAGCAGAAGAAAAGAAGAGGATGCAAAAAAGGATGGAGGGGAGAATGCAAGGCAAAGCAAACAGAATCTTTTGGATTGTGGAGTGGATAGAAGCAGAAGAGAGAAGGAAAGAGAGGAGGAAGAGGAGAGAAGAAAAAAAAAGAGGAGAGGAAAAGAGAGAGAAAAGAGAGAGGAGAGGGAAGGAAAGGAGAAAGGAGAAGCCGAGAATGGACGAAGGGGAATGAGTGAATTGAGAGAAAGCCGGGAAAAAAAAAGAAGTGGGCACTACCGGGTCCAGCTTGAAGTGGTGGGTACTCGGGCAACCTCGACGCAAACGCAGTATTATTACAAGCCACGGAACGAGGTTATACGGCGGTGCTACAGAGGACTTTGGAGAGGCTAGAGAAAGCAGGAAGCAGAAAATCGAGGGAAAAGACGCCGAGCTGCTTCTTCTGCTTTGCTTGGCTACGAAGTCGTGCCTCGATGTGGTGATAACTACGAAACGGCAAAGAGAGTCTCCAGCCAGGTTCGATGAGGGAGAAGTCTCTCTCCTACCAGAACCCATGGCTGCACAGCTGCTACGTCCTCTCTCTAGGAGAGCAATGACCGGTCTTCTTGTTCGGTCTATGAGTGAGAGAAAAATAAGAAGCTATGGATATACAAAATCGACGGCGGAGGAGTTTGGCATCCGGGCCGCGAGAGAAGAACAGAGCAGGCGAGGAAGAGAGGACTGGGCAATGCAGCTGTAACCAGCCGGCGGTTCCAGATAGTTATGGGACGAGGGCACGGCAAACGAGGAAGAGGGCAAAAAAAGAAAATGAAGGGGCCATAATTTGGGAAATTCCTGTCCCTGTTGTTGGCGACGGCAGGTTCTCTGACAGTTTTCGGACAATGTCGGAAACGGAAGGGCGAAGGAAGGAAAAAAAAACGAAGCGTGCTTAGCTCTTTTGACGAGGCATGTCCACTCTCTCTTCAAAGCTCCAAAAATTTGCCAACGGAATGGGATGGGCCTGGATGTTATATACAGCCAGGAAACGGTGCCTCCCCTTTCTTTTCAAATGGCGAGCTTTCGTTTGAATCCCATCATGGGCTGCTTTGAGCTGAAGCCTGGGGGGATAGAGCTGTGGCAGAGAAGAATTTTTCTTGATACCTTATTTTTTAGGGGCTTTCCATTGTTGTCTGAGGCATCGACGTCCAGATAAGATTTTTTCCTTTTCGTTTGCATGTGTGACGTTAAGGAGGCGTCGTCGCGATACGCTCACGCCCCCCCTCCGTCCCGTTTTTCTGGACCCTGCGGCAACGAGCAATTATTTTATTCCCTTTATTCCGAATTTTTTTTTTTGCAGCACGCCAAATTTGCTGGTGACCCCCACCCCACTTAGTCACCAAACGAAGTGGAAGAAAACAAAATGGGCAAAAATGGGCGGAAAATGCGTTGCGACAGCATCATCGATGGCCCTAATATGTGTACGGAGCAGCTAACAGGCCATACCATCACCGCTCTGGCATGGACTTACGGAGTAGCATGGGCCTGGCGCGCGCGTTTCGCTCCAAAGCCTCGACGGTTTCCACCTCCGTTTCGATTCGCTGTGCTCCAGCGAGTTCACTTCGTCGGCCTGGTGTCGGAGGCAGATCAAAACGGCAAGCCAGAGCTACAAGTACTTCCTCACCAGAATTCATTACCCATGAGACTCTACCTGTATATCTCACTCGTACGAGAGTACTGCGTACAAGTACTTTGCAGCACCCTCCCACGCACACCTGGCCACCCCCCCTGTCGGCACCTTACGAGCAGCACGGAAATAGCCCTGCCTGGCCTGGCCTAATCTGCACCGGACAACGTTCACCGCGAAGTGTGTGTGTGTGCTAGCCTGCAATGGGCAAGTACCGTTTGTCCGTGACGCGCATACAACCGGTACATCATCGTAAGATACGCTCGTAAGACAAGCTGCCATTTGGCTAGAACGGGAAACGGAGATCTGCGACCTGCGGCCCTGCGGCTGGCTGGCTGGCTGGCAGGTTCCTTTTCCATTCTGAGACTGCGACGACAGCCAGCAGCGGACAAGCTAGCGCAATTTTAAAACGGTAAGACGCAAGCAACACGCCAGCTTGCATGTTGCTGGTGCTGTGAGAAGCAAAAAAGAGCTCCTGGTGGACCCAGGGCCTTGGTAAAATAAAGGGCGGCTGGGTCAGGCGCGGTACAGATTCCGTATCTCAACCTTACCACAACGCTGTGCTGGCGCCCTGCTGGGAGCTGATGGATGGGCATTGCGTGCCCTGTACGATATATTATCTCGCATAACCTTACCTGGCCTGCACCCCTGCGGTTAGAACCCACTTCTGCGTAAAGAAACCGGGAGGGCAGGACAGGCGAAACGAATATTCGCAGGAAAGAAGAGGAGGTAAGGTAAACATAACGGACCTTCGGGTGTTCGGAGGGGACCTGTGAGAGACTTTTGCTGTCTGCTGAAGCTTCGTTAGTGAAGCATCTTGACCTGCAGAAAGGGCCGAGTACAGAGGATAAGATTGATGATGGCCAAATGGCTCGTCTCATCCTTTCTTTCCAGAAAGAAACGGTGAAGCGACGTGTCTTTCTCGTCCTTCACAGCTTCAAAGTCCTTCATCGAAACGGAGAGACGGAAGAAGCAGCAGACACGGACCCGTTTGGGCGATGTTGTGGTGTTCCATAGCGCTGATGACAGAAGGCAGAAAATAACGAGATTACGCGCAGTGCGAGCAGCGGGAACGACGAGATCGCTGGCCCAATCGCTGCCTCGCCAGCCGCCACGAAGGAAAAGAACAACTGAAAATAACATGCCAGGGTCAGGACCAGGGCCGAGAAAACTCTTCCAGAGCCTTGTTCCACTCATTTGTGGATCGCCAAGGGGGCCAAAACAGCGAACAAAAAAGCAAACAACAACAGAAGGCTTTCTTTCAGAGCAGTGGTGCTGCATCCCAACCTCGGTAGCAGCCGGGACAGGACGTCAGGATCCCGTGTCTGCTGCCAGCTGCCAGCATCCCTCAAGTCAACTCGAACACCCGCTGAAAACCCCCTGCCTATCCCTGCCCTCGTTTCTTTCCCGGGCGAAAAGCTACCCCTGCTGATGACGCCCTTGCAGCCAGCCCAGCTGCGTACGGAGTAGCACTCTGCTAGTATTTGGCCGGCCCTGGCCGTAATAAGACCCAAAGCTGAAACGGGACGAGATGCCAGTTTTCTTCTTTCCAAGATCCAGAGCGTGGGATGCATTCCGTTCTCCCACGCCCCCCCTTTCCCAGCTGCCGCCATGCCGCGTCTTTCTCTTCTGGAAGAGTACCGCATACCGCGCGGTAAGACGCGCATCTCCGTTACGATACATCTGTCCGTATTACCTTTGTGAGACGCTGCACAACAGCAGCTCGTAAAGCGGCAGACCTGATTAATCTTCGTTTCTTCTGTTCTTCGTTCCTCGGCCTTTTTCCTTTCACGGCTCTGAGAAGGCCTAACCACAATCGGAGCCGCAACACACATCGCAGACTGGAATACTGCCCCATTGGGATAGTGCACGGCAATTTCCATATTGGACGAGATTTTTGCACTGAGCCGCATGCCACGTTTTTCTTCCTGCTCTTTTGGCCTTTGGCTTTTTGTTTCCAGCTGTTTCCTATTCTGGCCTGTTCCTTTTTGTTTTTCTTTTCGTGTCTGACAGCTGCCAAAGGGGAAACAGCGTGTTCGGAAAAAAGAACAATATTGTCAAAACGAGAAGGAACGAGATGGGAACCATGATACGACGTAGAACGGATCCGAGTATGACATTAACGAGGCTTTTTCTTGCTCTCCCTGTTCCTCCTTGTCGCTTCCGCACCAGTCTCTCTCCTTACAAAAAGTCTTTCCTCCTTTTTTCCCACCCTTGTATCCACTTCCCACACCAAAATCTGCGAACAATCCCTCCTTTTTATTTGCTTATCGGGAATTTTCGGGCGCAAGAAAAAAAAAGAAATAAGAGTGGCTCAAAACAGTGGACAGTGGAATAGCACACAAAAAAGCAGAAATCCAAGCAGAAGAATAAATAAAATAAATAATATGGAGCAAAGGAGGTGTCAGGGAGAGCTGGAAAGGCGCTGGATGTTGCAGGACATGCCCACGTTTCTCTCCTATGGCGGTATTGCGATTGACTGTCTTATTCTTTCTTGTCTTTCGCGGCGTATCTACGGGTACCGGTAAATGTCGTGATGCACTCTATTTCTGTCGAATAATGCTCCGTAAGGTGTCAAGAATCAAACATGAAAATGGGAAGAAATAACCACGATTTCAATTCTGTTAGGGTTCTGCCGCGCCATTACACTGTCTCACGCAATGGATCGCCATTGGATCTGTTGCGGCAATAAAAAAAGAAAAAAGGCATCGTCTCCCCTCGCGACGAGAGTTTCTCGCGTCGCTCCTTGCTGCGACATCTCCGTTCGGAGCTACGAGAAGAGCTTGGACGGATAGGGCCGGCCGTGGCGGGAAGCTCGCTGGAAGCTCACCGTTTTTGATTCCTTCAGTACTCGTAGGCCTCCTTGGCTGCTCTCTCAGTACGAGTGGACGTGACCCCCGATGATCAAGGAACGGGGGGGGACTAAGGCAGGAATGGCTTCAAAAGCGGCTCCCCTAGGCCAATCCATTAGAGAGGCTCCTGCCCAGTGCAGGCCCTCGCAGACCAAGAAAGTGGTCCTCTCTACTCGTAGGAAATTCAGGGCTTGCTCTCTTCCCTTGTTGGCCGAACCGGGTGGACAGATATGTTTCGTGATTCTCTTTCCACTGCAATGAGGTGATGGCGTGCCCCGTGGAGATAAGCTACGGGGTCGCCTTGACCCCTACGAGGTACGAGTACGAGTACGGAGTACTCGCAAGATAAAAAAGTCAGATCCATTGTTCTTTTCATCCCCTCGGGCCTCTGTCCGAAGCGAGAAATAGAGCTGGAGAGAGGATATGGTCGACGGCGTTGAGTGGCGAGTACGATAAAAAACAACAACAACGCACTGGTGACGGACACGCCCAAAAACGGTCCCGGGATCAGACCGGACGGAAGCACGACATCAGCCGATCCACGGGGGGGGAAAAGGAAGGGCGGGAGGCGCGCGAGTTTGGAACGTTTTGAATTTTACGGAGTAGAAAAATAATAGGAGGTGGGCCGTAAAACAACAAGCTGGCCGTTTTTTTCCACACCCCCCCCTCCCTTGGCTCTCCTTATCTTTTTCTCTTTCCTTCGGCCTCATTTTTTTTTGTTCTGGTGTGTGTGGGCTTGGTCTCTCAGGAAGCTCCGTTAAAAATGTGGATATCAAGAAAGAAACGGAAAACGACGCCGGCGTCAAGGCCGGGAGAGAGTGATTAAAATAAAAAACAGTGGACTCGTAACAGGTCCTCGATGTCCACGGTGAGGGAGAACCGGAGAGGCAAAAACCATAAATCACAGCACAGAAGGACGAATATAAATTAGAAAAAAGGTGTGATAAATTCGTAGCAGACCCGTATACGTTGTACGAGTAGAACAAAAACGGAACAAGACAACACGTCAAAAAGGAAACGGAGACCCGTAACGGAGTCAACAAAGAAATCAACACAAAAAATTTAAGGGGGTGTGTCCATTGATATGCGTGCTCGTAGGGGTTTCCTTTTTCATTGCCTTTGTACTCGTAAGATCCCACAGGGCTGTTGTAAGATAGGTGCCCGGGCGTGTAAGCTGGATGATATATATGATGCTTTGTTCTCCCTGTTGGCTCGTTTCTCTCCTCCGTTCCGTTCTCACATAGATGAGGCAACCTCGACCCGAGGTATATCTGTCCCGGGTCGCCCGCCTCTCTCGCCCGTTCCCATGCTCCGCAATCCGCATTCATATTATTCCTACTGGGAAGCTGCACCACCCACGATTGTCAATCATCCAATGTGTCGTTATGTCTCCTCGGCGGTCTGTTGAGTCTCCTTGTTGGTATAGACTTTGATGAATCCAGCCGGATCGCAGGCCTTCTCCAGGCAGATGCGGTGATCTTTCACCCACTGGCGGACCGCCGCCTTGGAGATGCGTACCCGCTGCACCTCTCTCGGTGTGTCGAGCAGCTTGTCTCCTCCTGATGCCGTCGCCGCCGCCGCACCCACCGTCGTTCCTATTGCCGATGTTGATGATAATCCGGACGCAGCACCGCCGGCTACCGTTGCCGTTGCCGGTGCTGTTGATGACGACGACGATACCGGCGCTGATGAGGAAGAGGGTACTGCCGGTACAGATGGCCCGGACGTAGCAATTGGTGTTGAAGATGACGATGTTGCGCCTGCTGCTGGAGCTGTTGCGGCTGAACCGCCTCCTCCCGCACTCTCTTCCGGTGAAGGTTGTTCATCTTGGTAGGACAGAACGTTGTCGCAGTGGCTCTTCGGGGGACCCATGCCGGCATCCTCGACAATGCCCATCTCACGAAGGACGTACAGGCAGTCGTCGCGCACGATCCAGGTGGCCTGGCTGCAGTCGGCAATATCGATCACCATCGACTGATTTTCGTCATAAATGGCACCAACTCCGTTCACACCGACGGTCGAACGGTTACTGGCGGACAACGAGGACGATATATGCGGCATAGACGAAAGCAACGACGACGATGATGACGAAGCCGCCGCCGCCGCCGATGACGATAATGACGACGACGTGGAGGAGAGATCGACACTCAGCAGCCAGCGGGCAATCTCGCTCGCCCAGAAGCGCTTGTAGCTCTTTTTGCCTAGGTCGGAAATCGGCTTCTCCGGCCCGCCGAGGATGCCCTCGCGCCGCGAGATCTCGTAGGAGATACCCATCAGCAGGGCGCCGAGCCCCTTGCGCTGCCACGGCGGGAAGACCAGGATGCACGCCAGGTTGTTGTTGTCCCACGACATCTTCTCCTTGGAGAAGAAGCCGACGACGCGCGGGCGCGGCGCGGCGCCCAGGATGCTGGCCTGGCCGGCGGCGTTGCCGCCGCCCATGGGCGAGGAGGTGGCCGTGGCGGCGGCGCGTAGGGAGGAGGGCAGCGACGGCGGCGGCGTGTAGACGAGCAAGAAGTAGTTGAAGCCGGTGACGTCGAAGAAGACGGACTTGTTGTCGAGGAACAGCTTGGCGAAGAGGGACAGGTTTTGGCAGAAGAGCTGGGGATATTAGCTTGACGATACGCAAAAAGGGAAAGGGGAAAAGTGAAAAACCGGGGGGGAAGGGAACCTACCACATCCTTCTCGCCGTCGACCTCCCAGATGCTCCATTCGCCCTCGTCCTTCACGACCTGCTCGACGTACTGGATGTCGGCCTCGCTGTTGCCCTTCTTGCGCTTGCCCTTGGGCGTCGCGGACACCGGCACGCGGATGGTGCGCACGCCCTTGGGGTGCACGTAGACCTTCTCGCCGGGAATCTGAAACTGCGACTCGCACACCTGGACGTGGCCGTGCCAGGGCACGATCTCCTTGGAGTACTTGAAGCAGAACGGGCACACGTACAGGCGGTCGAGGATCGGCTGGCTGTCCTTGTGGCCGTGGTGGTGGCCGTGGTGATGGCCGTGGTGGCCGTGATGGTGGCTGTGGTGGTGGTAGTGGTGGTGGTTCTCCTTGCCCGGACCTTTCGTCTGGCCGGCGTGGCCCCTCCCGTGGTGCGTGTTCCCGGCGGTGTCGCCGAGCACCTCCTTGCCGTAGTAGGACGGATACCAGGCCTTGAAGCAGATCTCTCCCAAGACGACCTTGTCGATGTTACGGTCTGGCTGACTGGGACTGGATGGCGGTGCTGCCGCGGCTGCCGCCAAGGACGTGGCGGAGGTTGGTGCCACTGTAGAACGAGCCATAGCGGGCGTAGTTGCTGCTATTGGTTCCCTCGGCGCTCTGGCTGTTTGTTGCTGCTGCTGCTGCTGCTGCTGCTGCCGCGGAGAGGGCAGCGGAGAGGGCAACGGCTGCTGTCGGAGCTGCTGTATTGGTGTGGGTTTTTGTGGCTCTGGCTGTGGCTGTGGCTGTAGTTGTGGTGGTGTTGCCTGTGATGGAAGGACTGGGCGAGGAGGAGGCTGAATGGGTGTTGTGCGCGCAAACCGTGGTACCGGTGGTGCCGCTGGCGGTTTAATCTCGGTGACCTTCTTGGGTCGGCCGATGATCGCGGGCGGTGCTGGGACCGGCGGCAGTGGAGGCTTGATGCTCGTTTCTTTCCTCGGTACTGCTGCTGCCGATACGGCTGCTAGTGCTGGCGGCGGCGGCGCTGGCGGTGATGGAGGGGCCACCTCTGTGATCGCTTGCCGGACGGCCGGTACCTGCGGAGGCGACACCGGTGTGATTGTCGGCGCGGCCGCGTCGGCCCTCTTTGACCGGCGCGTGGGTGGTGTCTTTGTCCTCGTAGAGGCCACCTTCTTGGGGCCGGCTAGCTCGTCCTCGTCCTCGTCTGACGGCGGTTCGGAATCTGATGTCGGCTGCTCGGCCTCGCTGGCGTCGTCCGCGTCCTCAGAGGCGTCAGAGTCGGCAATCTCGACGTCGCTGGCCGCATGCTTTGTCGTTCTTTTCGCCGCTGGACCACGACGCGTGCTGGCAGGTCCTCGCCCGGGCCGGTCCGGTGCTAGCTTACTTCCCCGGAGCCTTCGCTTCTGGCCGGGTTCTGGCTCGTCCTTTTTGTTCGCTTTTGCTCTCGTCGTTCTCTTTGTCTTTGTCACGGGCTCGTCGTCGTCGTCGACAGCAGCGGCTTTGTCTTGCGTCCCAGTAGCACGCCGCGCCCGTCCTTGTCCCCGGAGCATTGGCATAGCCACAGCGCCCTCGGCATCGACAGTCGCGCCCGCGCTGGCGCGCAGGGCTCGTCGCTGGGGCGCCTCTTTTGGTGGTACGGGGAGTGGGGGAGGAGGGATCGAGGTTTGACGCGTCACACGGCGCGTCTTTTCGGGCTGTGCGGCCGCGGGCCTCGCCTCGTCCTCGTCGTGCGGCCGCTTCCGCTTCGGAGGCGCCATTATTGGGGCTCTGAGTATCTTCCGTCGATGTCTCCGGCCGTACAGATCGTATCGGCGCTGTCCTCAGTTCTCTGCGCGTCGATTCTGGGCTATCGTCGTCTTGGCGTCGTGTCGTGAAATGGCCGCTGGCGATGGCGTTGTTGCACTCGGCGTCAGGCGGTCACGGATGGCCAATTTGTGCGTTGAGCCACCAGGCAATCTTGTATATCCCTCTGCATTTCGCGAAAACAACAAAATAGATGGGATTGCCTGCCTTTTGACGGAGCAATCGAGTCGTGATTTTTGTCCTGTCTTCCAGCAGCCTTGCTGTCAAAATATGCTCCCCGCACGCGAGTTCACGTTACCTGGCACGTGCCAGACGTTTGACCACTCAGAGCCGTTCTTTTGGCGGGTTAACAATTTTTTGGATCTGTTATTGACTTTCAACCTCATCGCCGCACTCAACTCCAGAATAGCAGCATTGGACCGGAACCGGCAGCGATTCGGCTTTCTTTGTTCCCCGAGATGGTGCAGAGACGCGTGCTGCCATTATGATGGCCCCACGAATAGCCCTGCCCAAGGGCTTGATCCTGCACAGCCCAGACATTGGCGCTGGCCTCCACGGCAGCCCGTTCCGAAGAACAGCGACAACGGCAGGGCACCCGCTGCCAGTCGCTGTGCGGTGCTCCTCGACGGCCTCGATTCCCGTCATTCGAGCAGACATCGACGAAACCACAGGCCGACCGCGGACCTCGCCACCACGACGGCAGCGCCGCTACCGCCGGTTTCCGAAGTACCTCCGCGACTCGCCGAATGCGACGCTGGCCCTCCGATTGAAGAGCCGATCGACGGCGCTGACCTTTGAGACATGGACGCGGCTTGACGCTGTAGCCCGCAGCCAGAGCCTGCGGCTTCCCGTGGTGGCGCTGCAGATGATGATCCGGCAGGAGGAAGCGCAGCGGCCGACGAGCTTGTCGGACAGCCTCTGCGACGCGGCGCAATGGCGGACGCGGCTCAACAGCCTGGCCTTCAAGGGCATCAACGAGGCCGACATGCACCACTGGCTCTGGATCCTGGCCGCGCGGGACGCCGACGAGCGCATTGCGCGGTTTGTGTCCGGCGACCGGCCCAAGCCGCTGTTCCTGCTCTTCCAGCTGCTGCGGCGCGACGAGACCTTCCACCAGGGCGCCTCCCTCACAGGCCTCTACAACTACATTGCGCGGCACCACGTGCGGTCGCGGTCGACGCCGCCCGACGCCGTGCTGCCCTTTGGTGCCGTCCGGCGCACGCTCGACCCGGGGCTCAACATGGCGCCGCAGACGTTTGCCACGACGCTGCGGCTGCTCGTGCACCACTACCTGCGCCTGTGGCCGTCAGCGCTGCCCGCCGTGGCGCGCCTGGTCGCGGGCTACGTTGAGACGCTCCCACGCATGGCCACGAGCGAGCGGCAGGCGTACGCCGACGCGTGCCGCATCTTCAACTTCGCGCTGGCCCTCTTCCAGCGCAAGTCGCCCATCAGCCCCGTGTTCCAGATGCGCTACAACTGGCGCGCACAGAAGATCCTGCTGGCCATGTCAACCACCCTGCCGCGGCCCCTGTTGATCAACCGCAGAGGTTTCCGCGCCATCCGCCGCGTCATGCTGGCGCTCGGCAAGTCGCCGGCCGAGCGCAAGGTGGCGCTGCGCATGGCGCGGACGTGGCCGCCCTACCGCCGCGACTGGGACGGCCTCGACGAGCAGCGGCAGCCCCACGACGACTTCAGCCGGAGCGTGCAGGCCGGCGTGCTCATGCGCGAGGCCGGGTACGCCGAGATGGAACACGACCGCGCGCTCAGCGTGCTCGGCGGCGTGCTGCCGGGCGAGGCGCCCACGGTGCAGACGCGGTCCTTGAGCCCGCGCACTTGGATAGGCGCCCAGGCCAGCATGAACGTCTTCTCGACGTGGGCGGCGCGCGTCAAGGCCACGCGGGACGTGAACGAGGCGTGGCACGAGTTCCAGGCGGTCCCCGCCGACGGGATGCGCCCCACGGCACAGGTGTACGCCGAGATGTTCAAGAAGCTGGTTGCCGCGCCCGTCGACCACCACTACCATTCCGCCTCGTCGTCGTCGCTGTCACCGGGGTCGCACAGCAAGCAGCTGCTGCCCGGCGACGCCAAGGAGGTGTTCTCCGTCAACGACGCGACGCTGACTGCCTTTGAGAAGCAGCGGCTGCGGCCCCCATCCGTGGCGGTGCTGTACGCGCAGATGCTGCACGAGGGCACGCGGCCCGTCGGCGACTGCCTCTCGGTACTCGTGCAGAACGCCCCGACGCTCGAAGCCGCGATGCGGTATCTGCACGACAGCCCGATCGACAAAAAAGCGATTGCCGCCCTCAAACTTCCTCACATGGCAACTTCATCTTCATCATCATCACCATCACACCAATCACCATTTCTCACCGCCTCAGCCGTCCCCTCCTCTCCTTCACCTTCTCCATCACCCTTCTCCACACGGCCACCACCACGACCATCACCATCCGCCCGCCAACCCCCCCTCACGCTCGATACCCTCCGAAAGATCCCGCTCCCCAACCTGGCCGCCTACGTCCACCTCATGTGCCGGTTCCAGCCGCGACTGACGGCCGAACCCGCGCGGCTCGGCAAGCAACGGCGCACCGGCCTCATCCACCATGCCATCGACCTGTGCGCGCGGCGCCTGCTGGCGACGCCCGACGAGGGCCGCACCTACAAGGCGCCCTGGCACACGATCCTGCGCACGCTGGCCCAGCCCAAGGTACTCGTCAGCGCGCACCACACGCAGGACCGGCAGTTCCACGACACCGAGGCGCTGGCCCTCACGCTGCGGGTCTTTGACCAGGTGAGGCGGGCGGGCGGCGTGGACGTCGTCCTGTTCGACAGCCTCTGCAAGGCCGTGCAGAAGTACCTGCGGTGGACCGACCTGGCGCCGGTGGCGGCGGCTACAGAAACAACGTCCGCAGAGGGGACGGCTGAGCCGACTCTCCTGCGGACGGCGCACGCCGCGCTGGTGGCGGCGTTTGAGGAGATGACCTTGTCGGCGAGCGAAGGCGCGACTGATGCGGCGCTGTCACCCGCCGCCCCCCTGGCCGACCACCACCCGGCTACCCCGCACGACATCACCGCGGGCGCGCTACAGGGCTACATGCAGACGCTCGGCTACCTGGGCGACACGGCCGGCATGGCCCGCGCGATGCGCTGGGTGCTGCGCGTCTGGGACGACGAGACCGTGCTGGAGGACGCGAAAGACCCGGACCACGGACAGCACGCAACCATGGGGCGGGTGTTTGTGCTATACCGGGCATTTACGGAGGGGGCAGCCGTCGGGACGGAAGACAGCCTGGACCTCGAACAGCAGCTGCGCCGGCTGCACGCGCGCGGCTGCACGTGGCGGTGGCCGTCCCAGGAAGACGCCGACGAGTGGGTGCGGTGGCACCGGCAGGCGCACAACGAGGCGTTCTGGGGCCGGGTGCGATCTCTTGTGTAGGGTGCCCAGCCAGCAGACGGCAGCTAGCAGATGGCAGGCCGATGGCACCGAGTCGACGAGCTCGCAAACTGCCCTGTTGAGCTCTGGAGAAAACGATCTGTACGATACATGTAATTAAAAAGCGAGACACACCGCTATGATAGACATTCTGCGATACCATAGAAAACGAGACGAAATAGAAAAACATGGTAAATGAATCAAAAGAATCAGAGGTTATTCACTGTTGAGAACGTTGTGCGGTGCTTCTCTTAGTAAAAGTGTTGCCCGTTTTAGAGCAAAACGTTGTCAAGGTATGCACTTTGCGGGGCGGGGTAAGCCTTGAACAACCAGAACCCAATTGGCCAATCACAAGTGTCGCGCCGACGTCCCTGTTGGTTGTTGACTTTCGCACGTCCGTTTGCCCTCAACCGCGTCTTATTATTCGTCTTATTCACTGATAACAGCGACCCCACGAGGACACTCATTGAATTTTTGTTTACAGCATTCTTTATGACTCTCAACAACCGTGATTGCTAGAAACCCGTTGTTGCCTCTTGGCCAGCCAGGAACTAAGTCCGGAACCCACGACGACACTGCGCACCTGCGCAGTTCAGCCTTTTAGCCTTGCAGCCTTGCGTCGTTCATCGATTGTACTGCAACCTTTTTTGCGTCTGAACGCAAAACAGGAGCATCGGTTGCCGGGGCCTCGCGAGAGTCGCCTCACCGCCTCAAGCGACTGACTCTTTGAGCGTCCACGAAGTTTCACCGCCACTCTGTGGTTTTTAATTTTATCGCTTGGCTGCCTGGAGCTCCCGGGCCCTTCACCAACCTTCTGCTTTCGTATTCTCTTCCTGGGAGGTATGGAGCGACTCGCATCGACTGTGGTGGAATTTTAAGGGTTCTTACGCCTAAGGGCATTTTCTTCTTCTTTTTCTTCTATTTTGCGACCAGCACCGCGACCCTGAAAATGCCTCGCCTGTGCGGGGACCAGCCGATAGTCGACAGTGAGCCAGATGACGAGGAGCTACCCCAGAGCCCTGATACGTACCGTGGCTCGCCGTCTCCGGAATTACGAGCAGACGTGGTCGAAAGTGTCGAAGGTTTGCCACAGCTTTCACTTAATGACTACCAGCATTGGCGGCTTCTGAATGAAGACGGAGATGGACAAAGCGAAGACGGACTCCGGGACGACATTAGCGAGCAGACGTTGGACGACGAGTACGCGTATGCTGAAGGAGGCGGCGGTGGCCCCGACATGGATGGCGATCTTCGGTCCTATAGCGTCTCATCATCAGACTCCAAGTTTCTTGCGTCGAGAAACTCTCTCACCATCGACCTTCCAACATCAACGCTCATCAATCCCCGCTCGGCTGCCGTCAACTACGAGCCACCGCTGCCTATCGCCAAGGAGCGCCACGCCGTGGACGTTCTCGTGGGGCTTGCAGAGCGCCTAAGCATGGACCCGAGCACCGGCAGCAATGAGACGTGCACCGCTAACTTCGTCTACATCAACCTGGATGACTTTGAGATTTACCACAATGCGTACGACATCAAGAATCGTCTGCGGCCGTTGCATGCGTTGGGCGCCGGTCAGAATAGCAACAATCTTATGTTGTTTGATGGCGTCCTCAGCATTGGTGAGACCCGGTTCTACGTGCAGCATGTCCCCTTCGCCGAGGCTCCCGTGGACAAGTACGGCGTCGACAACGACACCGTCCGCGGCCACATCAGCATCCGTTCGAAGCTCAATGGGAGCCGTGAGATCTACTACCGCCTACGCACCCCCTCGACTGTCTACGCGCGCTTTTACAACCCGTACCTGTGGGTCGCCGATCTGGGCAAGCACTTCATCGACTACTGTGACAAGATGACCGACCGCGACCGCGACGTGCGCATCTCTCATTTTCGAACGCAGTTTGTCAAGTGGCTGAACAAGACGCATCCCCGGTCGGCGGCGGTCGAGGCCTGGCGCGCGCAGTACGGCCGCGACGACTTCCGGCAGGCGGTGGTGGCATACGGCGACTACCTCTGGAAAGAAGCCTTCCACGTGTTGGGCCCCCGGGTGGCGGGCGACCTGGGTTTCTTTCGGGAGACCACCTTCAAATTTTACAAGACCCACGTACCGACCGTTCCAAAGGGTCATCCCGTCGACAAGGACGGGCAGCCGTTGGTGCCGCTGCCGACCGTCGTCACGCCGTATATGCACCACATGTTTTCAGACATGGCGATCCGCAGCTACCTCAAGAGCACACCAGGGCAACACGCCCCCGAAAAGCTGGACAGCTCCATTATTTTCCCGCAAGGGCAGGCGCCGTTTATAACAGGACTGGCCGACGGCCTCTCGGCGCCTGTATCGCTCACCGAGCGGGTAAGGCACATCCAGCCCGGCGATGTGATCTCTACGATGCCGGACGACAAGATGACGGGGAGCAAGTGGTGGACAGACGCGGAAAAGTCCAAGTATTGGTACGCTCTGGTGCACCGGGTGATCGCGCCGAAGCGCCACAGAGAGCCTCGCTCCTACGACGTCGTCTGGCTGTACCGGCCGGAGCACACGCCGTGCCGGCAAATGAAATACCCGTGGCCGAACGAGCTTTTCCTGTCCGACCACTGCACGTGCGACGAGACGGGTGACGACGAGACGGGCGACGACGAGAGTTCCTTCGAAATCCAAGAGAGCGAAGTCGTGGGCGTGCACTCGGTGGAGTGGTTTGGCGGACCGGACACTAAGGCCGATTTCTTCGTGCGGCAGACATACCTCCACGGCGAGAGGAGCTGGGTACAGCTGCGTCTGGGCCACATCTTCTGCAAAGGAAGCGAGGACCAGGCGAGGGAGAGCCTGTTTGCGCCGCACTTTGGCAGGCAAAAGTTACCGTTCGACAGCATCGGCTGCTTCGAGGACAAGCCCGACTACGTGATTGGCGATACTGTGTTGGCCGTCCTCTCCGACAGCGACACACGCTCTGAGCCATACGAGATCGAGCACTGCTTTGGCGAGCACGACGCGGATGGCGATGGCCGGTCCTCGGGGACCGTGTACCGCCTGAGACGGCTGCTGCGCAGGAAGGAGATCGACAGCAGTGCACGAGACGCCCCTCCCAACGAAGTCGTATATTCGAACCAGGCCGTTGCTGCAGTAAAGGAGTCGCAAATCACCGGCCGCTGCCTTGTGCGTATCTTTAAACCAGGTGATAAGATACCAACACCCTACGACCGAGGCGGGACGGGCAACGCCTTCTTCATGACGCACCGGATCAAACAGTGGACCAAGACAATTTGTGACCATCCTTCCGACTTGCACGCGAGCGATGACGACTACCAGTGCGTGCCTCTGGATGCTGCAAACGATGCCCCTCACCTGCGCCAAGGGTTTGATCCGGCGACGCCCGTCCCCAGGCTGCGCGCCCTCGAGCTGTTCTGCGGCTGCGGCAACCTGGGCCGCGGGCTTGAGGACTCCGGCGTGACCGAGACGCGCTGCGCCAACGACATCTGGCCCGCGGCGATGCACACGTTCATGGCAAACGTGGCGTCGACGGACGCCGTCCAGCCCTTTATCGGGTCGGCCGACACGTTTCTGGAGCGGGCCCTGCGGGGGCGCCCAGACGTCCCCGCGCCCGGCGACATCGACTTCATCTCCGGCGGCAGCCCCTGCCAGGGTTTTTCCATCCTGACGTCGGACAAGACGGACCCCCGCCAGTTCAAGAATCGGTCCATGGTGGCGTCGTTTGCGTCGTTTGTGGACCTGTACCGGCCCAAGTACGGCATCCTCGAGAACGTGGCGGCCATGGTCTCCAAGGGCACCACGGGCAGCACCAGCAAAAATGGTAAAGACCACACGCGGGTTCGCGAGGACATCTTCGGGCAGCTGATCGGCGCGCTGCTGGGCCTGGGCTACCAGCTGCGCATCATGCTGGGCAACGCGTGGTCGTACGGCGCGCCCCAGCACCGCCAGCGCGTGTTTCTCCTGTTTGCGGCGCCCGGCCTGCGGCTGCCGGACATCCCGCTGCCATCGCACTCCTCGGAGCGCGCGCTGGGCGGCGGCAGCCACCACACGATTGGCCGGCTAGTGACGGGCGAGTGGATCGCGGGCGGCGGCCACGCGGACGTGCCGACGGCGTTCCCGTTTGTCTCGGCCGAGCAGGCGACGGCCGACCTGCAGGAAAGCAGCGGGATCGACGACGGCCTGGTCGACATCTGCGTGCGCCACCCGGACCACCGCATCACGATCGGCGTCTCGGACGCGCTGCGCCACAAGATCGCCAACATCCCGACGCGGCCGTACGGCTTGGGCCTGGCGCAGGTGCGGCACACGGACCTCTCGGCGGCGGTGGCGGCCTTGTTCAGCAAGAGAGAGATGAGGATGCCCGCCACGCGCGCGTACAAGCGGGCGGACCCGTCGCAGCTGTTCCGCACGGTGCGCACGCAGTGCGTCGTGGCGGACGCGCGGTCGGCCGGCGACGTGCACTGGCAGGCGCCGCGACCGCTGACGATCCTGGAGATGCGGCGCGCGCAGGGCATCCCGGACCACGAGGTGCTGCTGTTCGGGACCAAGCCGGACCAGTGGAAGATGGTGGGCAACGCGGTGGCGCGGCAGATCGCGCTGGCGCTGGGGCTGTCGCTGCGGGCGGCGTGGCTGGGGACGCTGTGCGAGCCGCGCGAGCCATGCAAACAAGCCGAAGCGCCCGTGACGACGACGACGACGACGACCATGACGCTGACCGCCACGCTGCAGACGACGACGACCACAACCACCAACAACGCCGTACCGGGGACAGCAGCATCGCCACTAAAACCATCTCCCTCCTCGCTGCCGTCGCCGTCTGTCAATTTGCCGTTCAAGCAGAACCGCATCTTCCAGACGAGCGTGCACACGCGGCGCGTCGTCTCGGCCGGGGATACCGCTACCGACGCAGGTCCGTCCTTCTCCCAGAGTTCTGTTGCTACGTTGGCCACGATGTCGACGAACAGCAGAGACGAGCCCGATGCCGATGACGACGATGACAGACGGCCGCTGAAGCGGTCGCGGACGATGTCTCTCTCGCTGGCCGCAGCCACGGCCAAGCGGTTACGAGGCGAAGGCAGCATTGGCGGCACCAGCAGGGTTGTCACTGCTAGGAACAAAGAGAACGAGGTGATTGTGATTGATTAGGAGGAAATCTACGTTTGAGTTGAACATAGGGCTTCCTCATTTTTGAACGGCGAGGATATACGCCACGATGTCGTGATATTTTTTGATGTTTTGATGTTTCCCTTTTTCCATTCTCGTCTTACGTTTCACGAGTTGCATATGCACAGGGGCGAGGCAGCATTCTGAACGGCGTCACTGGTTTGATATGGCATACGTATATACATCGCATATAGATGTAGACATGCAAAATGGAAAACGCAAAACGAGCAAGCTCGTCACCATGCTCGTCACCAAGTGCTCGTGCCAGCCAACAACTGCGTCCTCTGTGATTTTCAGTGACAAGGAAACAGCACTTTCCTCTGCTTTGTTCCTCTTCTTTATGGACGAGACCACTGCATCCACTGTGCCTAAAAATAAACAAAGCCATTGCTTGCTTTCATCTTTTCTTTCTTCTTCTCTTCTTCTTCTCTTTTTCTTCTCGTTTTCTTCATTTTCTCGTATTGGGCCATATTGGGCCACCAACAGAGGCCGGTGGATCGCCTTCCTGCTCTCTTTCTCTCTCTCGCTCTCCCTTCTGTTTCATCCACGGATTATGCAAGCATTTCACTGGCTGCTATTTTTCTCTTTTTCTCTATCGTCTTCCGCTGTTTTTGTTGGGCGTGTCTTGCCGCCCGCACTGCCCAACACGCAATTTGCAGCGGAGAGTGGTCGCAGAGTGGTCGCACGGCAGGGACCCAGCGCGTGGGTAGCAGCTTCCCTTTTCTTGGTAGGCATTCGCTGTCGACGGGCGATTCTCCATCCATCTCCAGCCAATCACAGAGCGCCCTGCGTCTGTTTCAGCGCTGGACGGAAACACCAAACGGCAGAGCCGCCAGGCACCGCCCGGTATTTTTGGAGAGGGCGGCCCCACTTCGTCGTCGATTGGCGGAGAGCAGCCGACTTCTGGTTTGGGGTTGCTCTTGGGGTTCTCTTGGGCTTCGTTTGGGTGGGAGCCACTTACACGCGTTTTCCATGCGATGTCCACTGCAAAACTACCCACTTCCATTTTTGGTGGCCTTTTCTCGCTTGTCGTTTCTCGTTTCTGGATCCCCTTCCCTGTCCGTTTCTTAACGCGCTGTGGGCTGGCAACGGGGAAATGCAAGCCGGATCCGGGTCCCTCGCTGCCGGCCGTCTCTGCGTCTCTGGTGCCTCGACCTGGAAAAGGAAAAGGAAAAGCAAAAGGAAAAGGAAAAAAAAATGCACAACACTCCACACAGAGACCACCGGGCGAAATGAGGCCGGCGAGCCAGACCGCGCCTGTCTCTCCACCCGCGGCTGACTGGCCAGCAGCGCTGTCTATGTTTGGCGCAGAGGCTGGGGACCTCCATCCCTGCAAGGGACAAGCGAGGGTCTGGACTGTCTGGACTGTTTGGATTCACGTCGTCTCTTCTTCACGGGACAAAAAAGCTTGGCTTTTAGGAACGTCTGGATCCCAATCGAAAGCACGGGAACATACAAAAAGACTGCAGGAGGTCCTCCCCCCCCTCTTTGTCTGTCTCGTCTGTCTCGAGTGTGACCCTCTTGAAGCTTCTCTGTGGTGTGGAACTGGTCTTTCTTTTTTTTGTCACTATCACACTTTCGTTTTTTCTATCTCGTCTGCCGTGTCTTGTTAGTCACGGCTCACGCTCGTTTTTTTCTTCCCTTCCACCCGGCTTTGCCTTTGACTCATTCTGTCTGGTCGTTTCGACTTGATTGTCACTGCTGTTGTGACTTCGTTTCCCCTTTTTCTTATCTCTTGCTGTCGACGACTTTCTTTGACCCTGTCTCTTTTCATCGACTACTGTGTCAACATAGCACACTCCGTCTTTCTTTCTGCTTCCTGCTTTCTGCAAGTCCAGTCTTTTTTCCCACCTGCTGCCTAACTGTTGGTTGTTTCTTGTTGATTCCCTTGTCTCTTTTCTTCGCCTTGTTCATATCCTCTGTTTGTTTCATTGCCGGCAACCGAAATCAGGGAGACTGCCATTCTTCTATTGTTCTTTGTCTACTGTTCATTGTCGTCGTCTTTGGCCTCTTGTTCCACGCTCCCCCCTTTCGTTTGTTTGTCGCTTGTTGTTCTCTTGTCCTCAATGACACTTGTTCACGACCTTTCTTTCAACACTCTTTGAACATATCACGTACAAAAGAACAACCCACCGAGCCTCTCTTTTTTATATTCCTCTGTTTCTCTCTGTCACTCTCTGTCACTCTCTGTTTGCTTCAAGGGGAACTATTAAGACAGCCGGTTTTCTGTCTACGACCCGCTTCGAAACACGCTCGTTCTTGATTTACTTCTTCATTTCGTCCGATTTTTTTTTGGATAGAATATAAACAACACAAAAAGCTGGTCTTTCTACGCTCCTGCTATCTAAACAACCACCAAAGCTTTCGAACAACACCAACAACACGCAAACCATACGGCAAATGCTCAAATCGCTGCCCCTTCTCCTCCTCGCCGCAGCCGCGGCTGTGGAGGCCGGCCCTCTCAGGGCCTGGGACTCCGTACGGCCGTCGATCAACCGCCGCGTCGCCGTGTCTAACACGACTTCGTCGACTGGTGGCCTTCCGGCCGTTGAAGTCACCACATCCTCCCTGTCCATGACCACTTCGACCAACTTGGGCGCTCTGTCGAGCTCTTCGAGCTCTTCGACCACGCCGCCGCTGCCGACGACAACGACGACCACGCCGCCGCCGCCCAGCGAAACATCCACGTCAACATACTATCCTGGTTCTCTGGCTATCGTCATCCCAACCACCACAAAGACCCCCGGAGCCACTAGCAACGTGACGACAGAGACGCCTGGAACAACTTCAGGGACGGCGCCTGGAACAACTTCAGGAACGACACCTGGAACGACGCCTGGAACGACAAATGGAACGACTGCAGTAGCAGGAACGACCAATGGAACGACTGCAGCAGCGGGAGCGACGACGGGGGCTGGGCCGACCTTTGTCACCAGCAACGGCCTGGTATCGGAGGTGACTGGGACGACATCTCCAACGTCGTCGGCGGCAGGGAAACCCAACAACGCTACGACACCGGCTTTGTCGAGCACATCGCATTCCTCGCTGACCACCACGACACCAGCCTCAAATAACACAACGCCGGCCTCAAACAGCACGACTCCTCACACGTCGGCAGCTGGCGCGGTAACAACACCAGCCTCGAACAACACAGCGGCTGCGACGGCCGCATCGAACAGCACGACTCCTCACTCATCGTCCACCGGCGCTGCCATGACACCAGCCTCTAACAACACAGCGGCTGCGACGCCCGCGTCGAACAGCACGACTCCTCACTCATCGTCCACTGGCACAGCCACGACACTGGCCTCTAACAACACAACGCCTGCCGCCGGTGTCAAGTCTTCACCCTCGTCGTCGGCTCACTCGTCGTCAACTCTGACCACATCGACGACGGCTCATACTACCGCAGCCAGCAACGGGACGACCGCGTCGGGGGCAGGGTCGGTGTCGGGCTCCTTTTTCGAGACCACTGGCCCGTCTGCCTCGGCCGCGTCGACGACGCAACACAGCACGACTAAGTCGTCTTCTCCTGCCACGACGTCTCATAAGTCGACGACGCCGCCGGTCATAACTTCTTCTTACACTACTTCTCCTGCATCTTCGCACGAGTCGTCATCGGCGTCGTCGGCACCGTCAGCACACTCTTCTGTGACGCATACGGCGACTGGCTCGGCCAACGTCGAGGTGCCTACGGCCATTTTTGAATCGTCAAAGGCCTCCACTGCCGCCGCCAGCAGCACGACTCTGGCTGCCGCCGCCTTTGCTTCTAATCTTGCCCAGGCCAAGCAATACAACGCCCTGTACGCGAACCTGACGCTCGACACCAAGTGCCTGCCGGACCAGGTCGCCTGCATCGGCGGCAACCTCATGGAGTGCGATACGAGTGCGAGCACCTTTACCGAGCTGAAGGCCTGCGTCCCGGGCAGCACGAGCTGCTATGCCATGCCGGACACGAGCGTGGCGGGCGTGGACGTCGGGTGCGTCAACGACGCCGTCGCGACGTCGGTTCTGGGGTTGACAGCAGCGCCAACTGCTGCCGCTGCTACCGCTACCACGGCTGCTGCTGCCTCGTCCGCAGAGGAAACTTCCACCTCCGACGCGACCATCACAAGGACGGTTCCCGAGACGCGTACCGTGACCATAACGGCGCCCAAGTCGACCAAGACGGGCACCACGAAACCCGCCGGGGTCACGACGGCGACGGCGACGGTGACGGCGCCCACGGTGACGGTGCCCTCGACGTTCATCACGTCGACGACCTCGCCCAAGTCGGTGCCCACGACCACACCGCAGCCCACGACCACATCCCTCTCAGACCCCAGCTCGTCCTCGTCGGAATACTTTGCCTCCATCTCGCTGGCCGTCGTCCCGGCGCCGAACCACACGCCCGTCATCCCGGAGTCGCACCCCAACAACGTGGTTGCCGGCGGCTCGACGACGACGGCGACGGCGACCGGTGCTGGCACGGCGGCTGCTGCGCCGGCGGCGGTCACCAACGCCGTCAACACCAACACGGGCGCGCCGGCCACGGTGACGATCGTCCAGACGGTCAGCATCCACGACACGGTGACGGAGGTCTCGACGACAACGGAGATCTCGACGACCACAGAGATCTCAACAACCACGGACGCGTCGACGGCGACGGCGACGACCACGGTGGCCGTGAACGTCATTGGGTAGTGCCTGTCTCTTTCTTTGCCATGTTTGGATTTCCCATCCCTCGTTTCAGTTTTTCTTTATCGTAAAAAAAATAGATGACGGTTGCTCTGCGCACGTTTTTGGTTTTCCCTTTGTCCTGTTTCTAAGTGGCGTCGCTGTTTTGGGTTCGTTCTCTGCTTTTTGACGCCCTAATTTGTCTCCTTTGTCTACCTGGTATACCATGTTGCTATTTTGGATTATTGCAGTAGCTGTGCTTGTATCCGAGACTGAATAGAATCACTTTTATGAAGATGTTCCTTGTTTTAATGTGCATTGTATTTGATGCTGCTTGTACTCCGTACTGCTTGTACTTCAGGCAACTACGGAAGGCGCCCTCTCGTGTAAGTCGGGCCTTCCCAAGGGTGGCTTTTACGCGGCACAAACACGTGACAACCACCCAAAAATATTACTGTCTTTCCCAAATCGGAAATCACAGAAAACTCTACAGCGATGTGAAACGAGCCTCATTTCTATTCTCGCCCTCTTTGTTCGAACATCGTCAGTTTCGTCGTCTTCCACCGCGACTCGAGTATTAATACTCATCGAGTATCTGCAATCTTGCTCAGTTGCAACATAAGTGGGTCCCGCAGATCCAAAGGCGGCGGACGGGTGGAGTTTTTCCCAGCCCAAAGGCGGTGGCTCGAAATCTGCCGTATTTTCTGGACATTTTTTGGACGTTTTTTTGACGGCGGGTGAAAAACAGAAAACTAGCTGCAGCATCCCTGGGGAGAGTTGCGTTTTACCTTTTTCTCACCTCTTGGTCTCGACAGCCGACGTCACGACCCTCGACGTCACCTCGACGACGACCACAACGCCATGGACCCGTCTGAGGACTTCAAGGCCCAGCAGCAGACCATCCATGCCGCGCTCGTCGCCGTCAACCGCACCGTCAACGGCATCACCGCCGAGGACCTGACCTTCCTGCGCACCGTCAACCCCGAGGTCGCCTCCGAGCTCGACGACCAGGCCGCCCGCCTGCTGCGCCTGACGAATGGCCTGCTCCGGTCCGCCGCCGGCGCCACGGGCAAGCGCGCGCCGCCCCAGCTCGAGGACGCCGACGACGTCGAGCTCAACTGGCGCGGCGTCGTCGACGTGATCGACGCGCTGCTCGAGAAGGCCGACACCACCCTCGACGAGTACACGGGGCTCCTCAAGCGGAAGGACGCGCCGACGACCGAGGCGGGCTCCGAGTCCAAGAAGCCGAAGCAGACCGGCCCCAACACCGACCGCCTCGACTGGTCCATCCGCCGCGCTAACATCGCGAAGCCGCAGGAGCTGTTCGAGCACAAGGCCAACAACTTCGACAAGGGGCCCTGGAAGCCGCTGCTGACGCGCAAGCCGCACGCCACCGCGCGGCCGCTAGCCGACAGCCTCACCACGTTCGTCGACGAGAACGAGCAGACGCAGTACCGACACCCCTACGAGGCCGAGATCGCCCAGCTCCGCTACCCGGACCCCGTCTACCGCGCGCGCGAGCCCGTCCGCTACCTGCCCGTCGAGGGAACCTCCGCCGTCTGGGTCGACACGTTCGAGGGCGTCGAGGCCATGCTGGAGGAGCTGCGCGAGGCCGACGAGATCGCCGTCGACCTGGAGCACCACGACTACCGCACGTACACGGGGCTGCTGTCGCTGATGCAGATCAGCACGCGCAAGAAGGACTGGATCGTCGACACGCTCAAGCCGTGGCGCCACCGGCTCGAGATCCTCAACGAGGTGTTCGCGGACCCGACCAAGCTGAAAGTCTTCCACGGCGCCAGCAGCGACATCGTGTGGCTGCAGCGGGACCTGGGCCTCTACGTCGTCGGGCTCTTCGACACGTACTTTGCCTGCGACTGCTTGGAGTACAGCAAGCGGAGCCTCGCCTTCCTGCTCGAGCGGTTTGTCAATTTCGACGCCGACAAGAAGTACCAGATGGCCGACTGGCGGATCCGGTGAGTTGCACTCAGTCTCGCTACAGAAATAGAAGAGCCTTCTTTAATCCCTGAGCACGTCCTAACCTCTTTATTTTTTTCTCAAGGCCACTACCGGAAGAGATGCTCTACTACGCCCGCTCCGATACGCACTACCTGCTGTACATCTACGACATGGTGCGGAACGAGCTGGCCGAGAAGTCCGACCGCAGCAACCCCGAAAAGGACCTCACAGAATACGTCCTGCAGAAGTCAAAAGAGGTCTCCCTGTCGCGGCATGAGGCCCTGCTCTGCGACCCCGAGACCGGCCAGGGCGCCCGCGGCTGGCTCAACAACCTGGTCAAGACGTACACCCTGCTGAGCGGCGAGCAGTTCGCCGTCTACCGCGCGCTCTTCCAGTGGCGCGACGACCTGGCGCGGCGGCTGGACGAGAGCCCGGGCTTCATCATGCCCATCCGCGCGCTGTCGGACATTGCCCGCATCCTCCCGCCCGACCGCAAGGCGCTGTGGAGCCTGCTCAACAACACGGCGCGCGTCACCAAGTCGTCCATGGACGAGCTCTTCACGCTCATCCAGGAGGCGCAGGCGCGCGGCGCCACGGGCCCCACGTCCATCGACTTCTTGCGCTCCGACGCGGTCGGCGCCATTGCCAAGTCGTCGTTCCACCACAAGCACCTGAACTTCTCGGCTAGCGCAGCCGCCGCGGCGGTGCCTGGCCAGCCGGCGGCGGGTGGCAGCAAAGACGCCGCGCCGCTGCCCGACGTCACCGAGCTCCGGAGCACGTTCTCGCAGCTCTGGGGCGCGACGCCCATCAGCAGCGGCAAGAAGCGGAACGGCGACGAGGCGGGCGGCGTGCCGATCGAAGCGCCGTGGTTCGTCCAGGCCGCGATCACAGGCGCTACGGGCGAGCTGCCCAAGGCGGCCGCCTCTAAGGTGCTAGAGACGGAGGAGTATATCGAACTACCGCCGTCGGCCCAGAAGCCGCAGGCACCAAAGCCACAAGCGGCAGACGAAGAGCCACCAGCAGCTGCGGAGGCCGCGGCACCAGTGCCGGCAACAGAAGCACCCAAGGAGGCAGGGGAGGAGGACGAGCTGGAGGGGACCTTTACCTTGAAGTGGGGGAAGAAAAACGCCAGCAAGCCAAAGGCGGCACAAGACGACAAGGCGGCGGCCTCGGGGACGAAGAAGCAGTCTAAGAAGGAGAAGAAGGAGGAGAGGCGGAAGGAGAGGAGGGAAAAGAAGAAGGCAAAGCGGAGCCAGGCTGACGAGTCCGGGACCGGGACCGGCGAAGGGGAGGAGGGCGCCACCACCCAGACCTCCGATAGCGACGGCGGCGGCGCGCCCATCACCAACAACGACGGCGACGGCGACGACGACGACGAGGATGTGGAGGTGGAAGACGCCGCGGACTTTGTGCCCTTCAACTACGACACGGCCGGGTCGGTGCTGCACCCGAAGAAGAACCCCGCCGCCGACGGCGGCAGGAAGCCGCCACACAAGGGCCAGAAGGTGTTCAACCCCTACGGCGCCAAGGGCGGCGACGACGGGCCCAAGCCCGCGCGGCGGATGCACTTTGAGAAGATGGGCAAGACGGGCACGTTCAAGAAGTGATTTGCCGTCGCCGAGACCTTTTCTGGAGGCTATTTCTTTTGTTCGTCTGGGTCTGCATTTGTGTGGCGTATCGATTGGGGTTTTCTTTGGGCTTTGGCTACGCAGTAGGCATACCTTTTTTCTTAGATAGTACAAATCCCATGCATGGCCCGCATTGGGGTCGCGGGCTGCATTCCAACTTTGGCGTCCATCGCATTCTTTCGTGTTTGGTCTTGTGAACAAAGTTTATACTTCGCAGATCGAAGCCATAGGTGTTGGATGGGTCCGTCTCCATCCACGCCTAAACGTCTTCACTAGATTCACCTTCCTATCTTTCTGGGAGCAACAACATCTTCATCGCCCTCTCTCCTACTCCTCTATATCTATTGACACATACAGGGGCAACGGCGCGCCCTCCGAGACCATCACGTTGGACGGTGTGCAGTGGGGATGGCTTCAAGATCCAAAGGTCAAATACATTACACAAAATTCCGAAGATCCAAGATACAGCTCGCAGGATGGGCTACAACATACTCACTTGGCATAGTAGTAGCTCATGTTTCTGAAAGTACCCTCTGAGCATTTATGCCACCATGAATAGCTCGCCACTACTAGGTTCGATACAGGCAACAAGCACATACGACAACGTTGCCATTGTCCGCGCCACCGGGAGCGGCAATAGTGCCGTTGAAGTTAAGTGACTTGGTCGTGGCATCGTAATAGGGGTATCGTTTCTGAGTTGCCCCCGGCGCAGTGAATAGTCACATTAAAGAGGAATTGAGATATAATGATTCTCGATTTCTAAAGTAGGGAACGCAAAGTCCCACCATGAAAAAAGACAATCTTGGAAAGCAAAGAAAGACTAGCACTAACGATGTATCCCTCCTCCCCCCGTCCCCTAGCAACCTTTTCCCACTTTCTCGTCCCCTATCGCACTAGGCGTTGAGACATCAAGACGAGAAACAGAAAGACGAGAACCGCCAGAAAGGATATTATCAGTAGCGACGATACGGCGATCATTATACTGGCCACGACCAGGGAACTGTGTTGAATATAAGTCAATTTTTACTTTGTCAAAACCAAATGTTCAATCGCATTTGTTGGGACCCGTGATGCTTACTCGATGGACAATAGCCTCGGAGCAGCCATCTCCGTGACTTTCTTCTTGTCGTCTCTCTTCACGTTGTCGTCCTTTTGCTCTTTGTCGTCTTTCGTCTTGTCCTCGACTTTCGTCTTGTCCTCGTCTTTCGTCTTGTCCTCGTCTTTCGTCTTGTCCTCGTCTTTCGTCTTGTCCTCGTCTTTCGTCTTGCCCTCGTCTTTCGTCTCGTTATTGTCTTTCGTCCTGTCGCCGTCTTTCGTCTTCTCGTCACCTTTCGTCTTGTCGCCGCCCTTAAAACCGCACGTGAAATGGACCGGCTTGAAACAGTTGCCGCAGAGCAGGCCGGCGTGCCCATAATCGGCCTGCCGCAGCCCATCTACCTCAAACATAAGAGGCAGGCCTCTGACATACCGCAAGATATCAACGGCTGACTGGAACGTTTTCTTGGCTCGCACGGCCAGGATTGGATGTGCCTCATCTAGGGTCTCGCCGGCGGCATTCTGTCCTCCTTCCGTGCCCATTTCGTCGGGCCACTCACTGGGGCTGCCTGAGATGGGTGGCTGCCCGTCCTCGCCGGGACTTTCGCCCTCGTCGGGACTCTCGTCCTCGTCAGGACTCTCGCTCGGATTGGGAATCTCGCTCGGATTGGGACTCTCGCTTGGATTGGGACTCTCGCTCGGATTGGGACTTTGAACGTCGTCGGGACACCCGCTCGGCCTGGGCTCTTCCTCCGCGCCCGGCCTGGACTCTTTCTCCGCACCAGGGCCATCCCCTGAGCCATCATGCGGACCATCGCCTTGGGGAATCGGTGGGGCGTCGCTGGGGTAGTCGTCGTGCACATTATTGTCATCTCTGAGCAATCCAAACGGGTTTGGGGTGCTAAAGGATACTCCCCGACTTGGCCCGTGTCCCCGTCGAGCATAGGTGTAGGGGAACGTGGCATAATTCCAGTTGGACATAATTTGTGCTGGCAGGAGGGCTGCGAATGCTGATTGTGATACCGTGAGAGATGAAAAACAAAGAGGCGAGTACTTGAGACATGTTTTGTTGACGAAGAAAACCATCAAAACCAAATTGTAAACAAACCGCCGTACCCTCTGGAAATTAGGATCGAGTACGGCTCTTCCTGCCTCGTCGTCGCCATGTTCGAGGAAAGCACACATGTACCCAATTAGGAAAGAACAGTCACTTGCACGGTAGCGGTACTATTAACAGTCGCCTGAATTCGGCTTAGCGGCCCCAACCCGCACTAAATTTCGAACCCCGGTATGACGTCGCAGCTAATTCGGATATAACAATATCAGTACGGAGTACAATCCTTATAACGATGCCTGCCCCACTAATTTGACCACCTAAGCTACTCCGTACAACGCACAGCTCCCGGAGCTGCAGCACCAACACAAGACGGGAACTTCACTACTTCTTATCTCGACGACGCCCGGAACATTGCCACGACCACTCCCCTTATTTTATTCCGACGACGGCCACTTTCGAAAAAGTCATGGTAGAGACCCACGCACGCGCACGATGACGACGACGACGACCACCTCCGCGGACGCACCGCTGGTGGTGTTCCCCTTTGGCGAGCCCGACCCCCGCCTCGAAGACTACCTCGACGACAAGCTGCAGTCGACGGCCGACCTCGAGATGCTCGACGCGCTGCTTGAGGGCGTGAGCGGGCAGCACGCGCAGCTGCAGGCCCAGCTGGACGACGCCGCGCAGGAGCTCGAGGCGGCGCGCGACGGCGCGGCGGCGCAGCGGCGCACGCTGCAGGCGGCCGTCGACGAGTTCGACGGGCTCGAGGAGACGATCCGCGAGCGGCTGGCCGTGGCCAACGCTGAGGGCGCGGCGCCCGAGGCCGTCGTGCAGCGTCTGACGGAGCCCATGGAGCAGCTGCAGCGCGTGACGCTGGCGCACGACTACCTGGTGCTGTTGGCGGATGTCCACCGGCTGGTCGAGGCCGCGCGCAGCGCGCTGCCCGACCGGCCCAGGGACGCGCTGGCCCCGCTCAGGCAGCTGCGGCAGCTGGAGCCGGAACTGGCGGCGCGGCAGCAGCAGGCGGACGGGGCGGC
>WNYD01000170.1:0-49661 GCA_021396205.1 Sporothrix brunneoviolacea
CACCGCCGCGCCTTGTCGCGCACGTCGCCCTGGCTGCGCACGCGGTTGCCCGCGTCCTCGGCCGTCAGGTGCGGGTCGCGCGCCCGCAGCCGCGCCATCTGCACGGCCGGGTCGCGCACGGCGACGACGAGCACGGTGCCGCACAGCACGTCGAGGCGGCTCTCGAACAGCAGAGGCACGTCCAGCACGACGGCCCAGCTGCCGGTGACGTAGCTGCGCGCCAGTATGCGGTACATGGCGGCGCGCACGGCCGGGTGCACGATGCCGTTCAGGACGGCGCGGTCGCGGCGGCGGTCCGGGTCGTCGCCGAACACGCGGCGGCCGAGGGCGGCCCGGTTGAGAGGCTGGCCGGCGGCGGCGGCAGCGGCAGGTTCCGCCGGCGTCTTGGCCTCCAGCAGCAGGTCGGGCGTGGTCGGGCCAAAGTAGGCCACGATCTTGCGGTAGGCCGGCGTGCCGGGCTCGACGACCTGGCGGGCCAGCTTGTCGGCGTCGATGACGGTCAGGCCATAGGGCGGCGCCGCGAGCATGGACGAGACGGTGGACTTGCCGGTGGCAATGGAGCCGGTCAGGCCGATGAGCAGCATGATGGGCGTGCGGGATAGCGGGGTATCCGAGGTAAAAGATAGATTGATAAAAATGACGTGCCTTGTTCTGCGCTGCGCAGAATAACCCTGAAGGAAGGGATCTCTGCTTCTTGTCCGACGTTTATAAAAGGAACAACAAGAAAACCCGAAAAAGGAACGGCAGGAGAGGAAAGTGAGTAATAGTGACGATTGTATCGAGGGACCGGCCCGCCGAGAAGGAAGGGCGGGAGACTGTTGAACTGCCTCAACCCACACGGCCCCCCCCTTAGCAGTCAGTGTAAGAGAAGTGGCTCTTTGTTGCGTGGAAATATGAACGCTCCACTCTATTTCACCACCTTTAGCTGTAACCACTAGTTTTCTCAGCAGCCGAGGGCGGCCGCGCGGGGGGGAAGGGAAGAAAAAGTAACCCAAGGACGGAATGCGACGAAGCCGTAGAGATGGAAATCGGGGCGCGCCGATGGAAAAATCGGTGCTTAGGGAGGGTGAGACTCGTGAAAAAGGGTGGTTGATTCCATGAAACTACGAGTAGAGAGAGAATCGCACAGTGCATATCTACCTGTACTCGTACGAGTAATTACTCATACAAGTACTTTACACCTTGGTGCCTCGCAATCTAGGCATAGAAAGCCTGGTAAGCGCTTCAGCATAAGGCTTTGTGACGGACGACCGAGGCCGCCAGGAACAGGGTCTTCGTTTGTCCTTTCTGCCGCCTTCACGTGCAAAATACCTTCTCCTCTGCCCTGTCTCGCCATAAAAAAAGAGTTGCTACAGACGACAAAAAGAAGACGGGGGACAACGGAGACAGGCAAACTCCACGGGTTGTACTCAACTGCCAACTTGCCATGACATGGTCTTGTTCCAAGGAAGAGGAGGAAAAAGAAAAATAAGAAGAAAAATGGCAAAAAAGGGAGAGGGAAAAAAAAAATGCAAAAAAACTGGGATTACCGTGAATCGAACACGGGTCTCTTCGGCCACAACGAAGTATTCTAGCCACTAAACCATAATCCCATTGGTCAACTTGTGGAGTTCGTCCCCTTTCCTAGACATCAAATGACGAGGAACCATGCCCGGGCCCAAAACTAATCATCACTCGGCGGCGGCCAACAAAAAAAACAAAACGAGCGAGGCACTTTTCCATGTAGCTCTACTCGCGCACACACGATCCCCCTTTTCTCCTTTTTTTGCCCGCACCGGTCCAGTGCTATTGTGTGGGTGGAAAGAGTAATACCCTGCGGGGGTTCCAACGGCCCCGTACAAGTAGTGCCCAGTCTGCAGCTGCACGACATAGCCAGGCTGGGGCGCTAGTCTTTTGTTGTCATGCATCCCCTGGCAACTCCGAGGTTACAGCAGCGACGGCAGAGGAGAAAGGAAGCACATCTGACGCTCAGCTCTAGTATTGTCGCGGTAACTTGAAGTCATGCCTGCAGGGCATAGAGGCCATTCACGTGGACAGAATGTGAAATCGACAGGCACGAACACATGCTGAAAGCCCAGCGTGTTCGTTTTATGTATTGTAAAGATATGTATGTGGCAGGTGGAGAAGAGGTTTAGGTAGCTCTCCTTTTCTTCTATTGAACGCGTACTTTCAAAAATCATAAACAAGTACAAAGTCTCGCCATGGCCATGAAAAAAAAAACAAGACGGGGGGAAAATAAGGCAGGAAACTGATAAACACAGAAAATGCAGACCAGAAGCTTCAAAGCTCCCCCCTTCTGTAGCGCAACAAAAACAAAAACAACAGCCGGCCGAACATGAGCAAACACGGGCACGGCAACAAAAATGCAGTATGCGATATTTCTAGGACATATATGTGTGCATGCATGTGCGCGCGCGCGCGCGCGCGAGAGAGAGAGAAGGGGCGGGGGACAAACACCTGATCACCTGCGCCGGTCTTCTCCCGACAGGTCCCGCTCGACCATCTCGATCGTCGTCAGGCTCGGGAACCGCCGCGTGAAATCGCGGATATAATCGTCCCTGTCCTGCACCGTCATGCCCTCTAGCACGGGCTGACCCGGCAGGTCCACGGCCATCAGCTGCTCCTGGGACGCGGACGCTCCGCTCTTGTTGACCGGCCGCGTCAGCGACGGGGGTTGCTGCATCGTCGGTGAGCCGGGGCGAACATGAAGAAGGTCATTGCTGTTGCCCCTGTTAATCAGCGGCAGCGCCTTGTTCAGGTGCATTGGCTTCGGCTTCGCTGGCGGCTTTGCTGGGCTCTGGCGATGTGCATCCGACGACGGGGTCATAGACCGGCCCACAGTGACCGGTTTTCGTCGGACCTCGGGCCGCTCGTCAAAGCTGCCCCGGTTGGCCGTCGACGACGACGTCGATGCCGACGGGAGCGGCGGAGCTCCCGGCTGGGGCGGTCCACTACCGTCGTCGGTAAAGTGCCCGTAGCCTTGGGCCGTGCGGGACACGTTGGCATTCGACTGAGACTCGCTGAGCAGGCTCTGGACCCGATTCTGGATCGACACGGCCCTCGACACACCTCCAATGCTCTTGGGCAGCGGCGCCGCTGGCCCGGAGGAGCTGCTGCTACCCCTGCCGGCAGGCGCAGGTCCGGATCCGGATCCAGTGTTGCGCTGAGCCAGGCGCTGGCGATACTCGGCTGCCGCTGCGGCCACGCGCTTCTCCTCCATGGACAGGCGTCGACGCTCGATCTCGCGGCGCACCTCCGGCGGCATGTCATCGGCATCTTCGAGAACGTTCTCGTTGTCGTCGTAGGCGTCTTCGTAGTACCCATCGTCGTAGCCGCCATCATTGCCACGGCTCTGGCGTCTGCCGCCCAGATCCTGGCGCTCGAGCTGCTTCAGCGGTGATGGTGTACGGGCAGGAGCCGGGGCACTGCCGCCGCTGCCGCTCGTGCTCGTCTCAAACCGCTTGAATGCGTCTCCAAATTTACCGGCCAGGATGTTTTTCGTCCCAGAAAGCGCGGTCATGCTGGACCGCTTGCTGTTCTGCTTGCCAATATGGCCGCGGTCTCGCTTGGTGTCGGATTCCTCCATCGACCGCAGGTAGTCCACATTCGATTCGATATTCGTCTCATCCCGGCCACTGTGTCCACTATTAGCGTCCAACCTGGGCGACACGGAAGGCGGTCGGAAGTCGCCGCCACCGTACTTGGGCGGTGGATGTGCGGGCGAAAGAAGTGGCCGGGCGCCGCTGCTTGCGTGTCCCCCACTGACTTCGCGTTCGCGAAGATAATCCAAGTTGGATTCCAGGTATGCGCTGGTAGGCCGAGGGCGGATGGGCAAAGAGGGTGCTGAGGTTGTCACAGCATCCAAAGCATCCAATCCCGGGCGATTGTCTTCCAAGGAAGGTCGTGACGATGACGGGTGGCGTATATGCCGTGCCTGCAGCTGGGACTGCGACCGCAGCTGAGGCGACGGCGACGGCGCAAACTCAATGCCGCCGCCGCTCGCATCGTGGTACTGTTTCCTAGGTAGGCTTGACGCACGGTGGGGATGCTGTTGGTCTGATGTTGGGAAGCGGAAGATCTGATACGCCGGCCGGTCGGGGTCTTCTGAGGATAGTGGTGGTGGGGTCGGCGAGGGGGACGTCATCGTCCCTGTGGAGACCATCTTTGGCTTTGGAGCAGGGCTGGCAATGCCTTGTTGTCTATGTGCAGAAATGGCCTGTAGCTCCGGCGTGCTTGAGATGATGGCCGACGCGCGACTCATCTCCGACACCTTCTTCGGCGACGTCGACGGCCCCGCGCGTCTTTCCGGAGACGCGTTCAGTCCTCTGTGCGGTCGGTTCGTGGGATGCAGGGGCTCCGTGGATGACTTGCTGATGCCCGTCGTTGGCGAAATCTTCCCTGCCGCGACAGCAGCAGTGGCTGCCGCGGCGGCCGCCTGGGGCGTGGCTTTGGCCGTGCTCGAAACAAATGCGTCGTCCGCTAGTCGTTCGGCCACTCTCTGGTTTAGGTCCTTTGGCTTCTGCGCCTCGGTCGCCGCGGCGGCGGATGATGCGGAGGCAGCAGCAGTTTCCTCAAAGCTGAAATGCGTGCCTTGGTCATGCAAGATAGAGAATTGATCAAGGGTTGGGAATCTAGATGACAAATCGTCGATGGCTTGCGATTTCGCCGCGGCTTTCGCATCGAGTGCAGCAAATGGGTCTCCGTTAGTCACGCGCATCGGGGACGCATTCGGCTTCGATGTTGGCGTTTGGCTCGTGGACGCCGCTGCCGGGCGGCCTCTTCGCATGGGGACAATCTCGGGGATAACTTGTTGCTGTTTCGCCGACGGCGCGAAGACGGCTCCGACAACAGGTGTGGAAGTTGGCTTGTCGGTAGACGGAGCTCTCTCGCTGCCTCTCGGTTCGGAGCGGGATCTGGCGACATAAATCTGCGTCTGTTGTTAGAATGCTCACGAATAGCACCGAAAAAAAATAGAGTCATAGGCCGGGAGCCACTTGCATCTTTGATGGGGACGTCTTTGCCTTGCATCACACAAGCTTCTCGCAGCACCTGGTAGATGTTTGGTCGGGCTTGCTGGTTCTCGCGCAGCATAGAAGCTGTTGGGGAAACACAAAATGTCAGAGACGAGTGAGCATTTGGCAGGGGAGAACGTAGGCCGTCATACCAATCAGACTTTTCAGCCGCTCCGAGAAGATAGGATGGCTCGGAAACCGGTAGCTGGCGTTCAGGATGGCCAGCTGCGAAGACTGGTCCTCAAAGGGCGTGGTGTAGTAGCAGAGCTTGTACAGCAGCACGCCCAGCGCCCAGATGTCGGACTTCTCGTCGATGGGCTGCCGCCGGTACACGTCGATCATCTCGGGACTCCGGTACTGGAGCGTGGTGTGCTTCTGCACATCCTCGTCCATCAGGCGGCACTCAACTACAGATGCGGGGGCGGGTTTCGGGGGCGCAGCAGAGCCAAAGTCGCAGAGCTTGAAGCGGCGGCGTAAGCTGCTGCCACCGCTCTTGCCGCTGGTTCCCTTGCTGATCAGGACGTTCTCGACCTTGAGATCGCGGTGCAGGAGTGGCGGCTTGAGGTAGTGCATGCAGGCGACGCCCTCGGCGACGTCGCTGAAGATGGCCAGGATCTCGGGCTCCGTCAGGCGATGCTGCAGGCGCGTGTTCATAAAGTCCATCAGGCCGCCGCCGTCGCAGTACTCCATCAGCAGGAAGACCTCGTAGCCGCCGCCGCGCAGCTCGGACGCGTGCGAGTCGAAGTAGGTGACGATGGCGCGGTGGCCCTTGAGGCGCTTCATGGTCTCGACCTCGGTGCGCATGCTGCGCAGGGCGTCCTTGTCGGGCACGGCCACGCGCTTGAGCACGGCCAGGTCGGTGCCGTCGATGGGCGTGGGCATCTTGACGAGGTAGACGTGGGCAAAGCCGCCCTCGGACAGGTACTTCTGGATCACCACGCGGTGGCTGCCGACCTGGATCTTGGTGCCCGGCGCAAAGGTGCCCTGGGGCGCCGTGCTGTAGGGGTTGGGGGCATGGTGGTGGCCGCCCGCCGCGCCGGCGACGGGCGCCTGCTTTGGCTGCTGGGGACCAGGCCGCGCCATCGGTACGGAATGGCCGTGCGAAGCCATGCTGGGCTATGCCGAGGAGTGTGGTCGGAAGGTGTTCGTGGAAACTCGCAGATGGCGTCGCTCGAGGAATGGCGGTGGAGCGCAGTGGGATACGAGGACGGAGGGGCGGAGGAATATGGGCGGCCGGCTCGAGCTCGGCGGCGGGACGCGGTCAGGCAGGGATTGACCGCAATACGAGGTGGCAACTGTGGTCGTTTCCCAGCCGTGTCGTGTTGTCGACGAGTTGTGTTCGGGCGGAGTTTGTTGGACTTTGCCAACGTGGCAGCCGGTCAGGGTCGCGAGGGAGAGCAGGCAGCGGGTGCAAAGCCAGGCAACGAAATTGGTGCTAGGGATCTCGGCATTGGGCAGGGGGGAGACAGGATGGCCTAGGGCTAAAGCATGGCTGGACGTCGCAATGCGTGGAAAACAGAGGATGGGAATTGAAAGGTACAGATGAGTCAAAATAGACTTCCGGTCGTGGCTGAGAACCGGGGAAGGCGAGACGGCGCCAGGGAGGAAGCTGCGCCCTTGTCGTGGGCAGGAAGGAGGCTCGTTTCATGCCTTGCTTGAGGCAGCTACGGCTAAAGCATGGAATCAGGACAGTTGGGGAGGTGGAGCCTTGGGGGCGAGGCGCGGGCTGGCCTCAGCTGGTGGGGAGGCCTGCCAGCTGGCACAGCGGCTGTCGGGCCGTCGGGTTTGGCAGTGCAAGTCCAGCTTCACCCAGGCCTGGCAAGACACTTCTCGGCGGGCGTGTTTATATGCATTAAAAATTTTCGTTTCTAGAGAAAGACGACGATTCTCAGCGCGTGTCAGTTGGGCTATAGAATCCGGCTGCCCTGCTGTGGACTCCGTCCTCTGCAAACGAGAGCGGGAGTTGGCGAGCTTCATGTAACGGAGATGCGAGAATAGTAAGACAGAATGGACTCTATTTTATTTACTCCATAGACAAGAGGAAGAGGCTTGCTTTGCAATTCATACAGGCCATCCTGGTCCACAGGGCGCCTATTAAATGCTACGTCTCGGGTGCTGCTGGCTGCGAGCGTCGTCTCATCGTGACGTCGACAGAACAGCGCGGGCTGCCGCCAGCAATAACTTACAGCCGTAGCAGCATCGACCTGCTGTTCACAGTTAGACGACACAGACTAGTACGATGCATGTCCTGGCTGGCCGCCGCCTTGGCGCACTCTTTCGCTGGTCTCCGCGTTTTATGCCGCCGTCTGCGAGTCAGAGGCGCTGTTGTTAGATAACAGAATGGCTAGCTAGCTATCTCACCAGCCAACAGCATCGTCCGTATTAGCGTATCACTGCCCGCCAAACGAAGGGCACAACCTTGGCCTCTCCGTGCTCTCGTTTCTTCCTCGTCGTCGTCCTTGTTGTTTCTGTATTTTTGCATTTAATTAAAGAAGAAACCACCACACTTTTTATAATCAGAAAGAGCGCCCGGTGTCCTGTTCGTAATGGTGCTCCTGCCACATTCGCTGCTCTCAACCGCCGCCTCGGCATCTGCCGACGCTGTCCTGGTCGCCTCCTCTCTCTCGCTTCTCCTCCTGCTCGTCTTTTTCGTCATCCCCGTTGTCCGCTCACCTCTGCGGCACATTCCCGGCCCGGCCGCTTCTCTGTTCACCCCTGCTGTCTTGCGATGGCACGAGCTCCGCGGTGGCCGCACCCGCTATGTGCACGCCCTCCACCAGCGACACGGCCCTGTGGTGCGCCTGACACCGAACGAGGTCTCGTTTGCCTCGGCGGCCGCCGTCAAGGACATCTACAACTCGGCCGGCAGCGGCTACGACAAGACCGACTTTTATGACCTGTTCAGGGTCTACGGGCGACGCACCATGTTCGCCACGCTCAACAAAGAGACTGTAAGTGATCCGGGGGCTCTCTGCGTCGGCCTCGCCGCGTACACTAACAACCGGCCTAGCACGCCCGACGACGCCGCATCTTGGCCGACCGTTATGCTAACAGCAACATCATGCGGGGGCCGTCGCTGGCCGGCATCGAAGAACGGTCTCAGCATTTTGCAGAGCTCTGCGGCAAAGCGGCCGGTGGTGTTCTTGATATTTATGTGAGTCCCACAACTCGAAGACCACACGTATGTTTCAAGCTATGATGGGCATTTTGTATCTTACTAACTCTTGGCTGCAGCTCGGTGAGTTGCAGTAACCACTCTCGCCAACCCAGGCAAGCATCGTATCTTAATTTTCAAACCAGCTCTCCATGCGTATGCCTTTGACTGCGTCACGCACCATCTCTTCCACCCGTACGGAACAGACTCTCTCCGCAAAGAGTCTGACGCCGAGATCATGCGAGAGTTGACCTTTGACGACAGCCTCCAAAGTGCGTGCCAACAGGCTCCCTCGTACAGCACGCAGACTGGCCGAAAAATGAACTTTGCTGACATCCCAATGCCTCACTAGATCGCCTCGTCAGCTATTACAGCCCCGTCCTCCACGCCGCCGTCAGCCGAGTGCTCTCTCTGTTTGCCAAGCCTCGGGAGACACCGCTGGCCGACAGCTTTGTCCTGGGCACGTCTGCCAAGACGGACACGGCGCACTTCACGCTGGTGGCACGCATGCATGAAAAGCAGCAGCAGCAGCAGCAGCTCTCATCTAAGGACGAGGAGGACCAAGCGGGTACAAAAAGCCCTGGCTTTGATGCTCTGGATGCTGCCGCCGAGAGCCTCGACCACATGGCGGCCGGCATCGACACAACCGGCGATGCGCTTTGCTTTCTCATGTGGGAGCTGTCCCTTCCGCGATCGCTTCATTTCCAGCAGCGACTACGACGCGAGCTGCTAGAAAACGCAGCAAAGACCGCCGACGCTGTTTCCTTTGACCAGCTCCCCTTCCTGGACGCCGTCGTCATGGAGGGCCTAAGGTGCTTCCCAGCCATACCCATGTCGCTGCCTCGCGTCGTTCCAGGGCAGGGTTGGGGGAAAAGCCAGAGCCAGAGCCCACAGCAAGGCAACGGGCGCAACATCGATGGCTTCTTCCTCCCGGCAGGCACCGTCGTTAGCAGCCAGGCCTATTCGGTTCACCGCATGGACCCGACCGTGTTTCCCGACCCGGACACATTCAATCCCGACCGCTGGCTCGCCTCAGACGGCGATGCAGACCGCAAGCGGCAGTTCTTTGCCTTTGCGAGTGGTGGCCGGGGATGCATTGGAAAGCAGTGAGTAGAAAGGAATCCTGTGCCCTGTGTTCTTTCGCACGCCAATTCTCCGTGCTGTGTTTCGCTGACCGTCTGCGCAGCCTCGCACTCGCCGAGATGAAAATCCTCATGCGCGACATCTATGCCCGCTTTGCTACGTCGCCCGAGGCCTCCATGACCCCCGAGTCCATGGAGATGTCGGACCAGTTGATCTCGTCACGCCCGCTTGGCCAGAGGTGCCTCCTCCAGTTTGTCCCGCTGCACGAAGCATCCTGAACGGAAGTGATGCAGCACGTGACAAGAAACTCGACATAACAGTAGTATTACTCCGTAGTTGCCTTCGTTTGTTCACTTCGAAAATGCCAAGTTTGTCTTTGTCACACATTCGGTTGCGCCTGCCAATAACGTCTGTTGTCAAACGCGCGCGGGGAGGATTTGTGATCTGGAGCAGTATTAACGCCGCGAAAGGGAAAGCGCGCCCAACGTCCACCACCTGTCCACAAAGCCCACAAAGGCCAGGCCCCCGCCACGTGAGGGCTACAGGGGCGCTGTTTGGCTGGCACGTGACTTTCCTTTCTGCAGCGCTGTCATTCATTGCCCGTCGCAATTTACCCTTCTGCTGCCGCCTTAGTCGCCTCTGTCGCCCCAAAGAGTCAGGCGGGGCTAAGAACTTTTTTTCCTTGATTTTTTTTTTCTGCGCCTGCCAAACCGGGGCGGCACCACTATTTTGTGCACTTTCTCGTCTCCGTACCCAACCGGTTCTTTGCGAAATCCGTCCCTCCTCTCTTCTTTGCCCTGCTTTATACCCGCTTCACAAAATCTCTTCCCCGAACCCAAAACCGCAAACGCACACAACAACAACACAACCAGTCTCACAGCTTCCGTGCAATCCGGCTCTCGCTGCAGTCCCCCGTGCCCTCCCCCGCCTGCTCGATCTCGACTTTCGGCTCTCGACGCTCGCGGCCCCATCGAAACCCCACCCAAACTTCGCGATCTGTCTTTTTTGTCCGCTTTTCGCCTCGTTTGTCTCGCAACTCCATTCACTGCTCCGGCCCTAACAGCGTCGTTATTCTCTGTCTCCCCGCCTCGACCTTCGATTCGGTTTATTCGTTTCTCGAACGGCTTCCAGTCCCTCGGTTTGGCGCTCCGCTCTTCCAACGACCAAGAAGAAGCCCCCCGTACTTTTTGAACCCCTTTCTCGACAGACCACATAAGGCAGATACAGGACACAAGTCTTGTTTATGTATCAGCACGACGATATCTCCGAGTCTACTCACTCACCTCCCATTTGGCTGCAGTCCTTTCGCATAGCGCGAGAGCCTTGTAGCACCAGTCCAGGCCCTCACGGTTGAACCTGTTCCCAGACACCCAAGACGACCTCACGAACCATCGAGCAGTCTTCGTCTCTCGCGTTCATGCCTCCATTCCTCAGAAACGACCTTCAGTTTTCCCTTATGTTCACGCAAGGCCCAGCTCATTACTGAAATCCTCCGGCCCTATTCCCATTCCTTGCATCCGCCATCCATATGCGTTCTTCAGCATTTGGTTTCCCCTAAAAGTCAAGACAGTCTGCTTCGCTGTCCGTCATTCTCAACCTTCTCCTTCGACTTTGTTGCTCGCCTCGCCGTTTCTCAATCGAGATCCTCTTTCTGCTTTCATTTCCGGTTTCTGCCTCTTTTTTGCAACGCTCTCAGCATCTAGCCCCAACGGCCGCACCATTACGTCGCATTATAGAAGTCCGGTCCTCCCAACACCGCCACCATGAGTCTCATTAACGTTCGCCGCGACGTCACGGACGTCTTCTATCGGTACAAGATGGAACGCATCCAGACCAAGATCGAGGGCAAGGGCAACGGCATCAAGACCGTCGTCACGAACCTCAGCAGCGTCGCGCAGTCGCTCGCCCGCCCCGGCGCGTACCTAATCAAGTACTTCGGTTTCGAGCTTGGTGCCCAGACCAACATCGACCCTCCTGATGACCGCTGGATTATCAACGGTGCCCACGAGGCTGCCAAGCTCCAGGACTACCTCGACGGTTTCATCTCCAAGTTTGTTCTCTGCAAGAAGTGCAAGAACCCCGAGACTGTCGTGCAGATCAAAGACGGTCGCATCCACCTGGACTGCAAGGCTTGTGGCCAGCGCACTGAGGTGGATCTGCGCCTCAAGCTGAGCGGCTTTGTTCTAAAGAATGCGCCGAAGAAGGGCAAGAAGGACAAGGCCGAGCGCAAGGCGGCCCGCAAGGCGAAGCAAAACGGCACTGCCGGCAAGGAGAACGGCGACGCCAGCGGCGACGACCACTCCGGCTCTGGCAAGGACAGCGGCGACAGAGACTACGGCTTCGCGGCTAGCGACGACGAGGCGAGTGGGTCGCCCGCGCCGGGCAAGGCCAACGAGAGCGTCGAGCCCAAGAATGTCGAGTGGAACGTCGACATGACCGAGGAGGCCATCAAGGCCCGCCAGAAGGCCCTGCCGGACGATTTCAAGCAGAAGATGATGCTCAACGGCGGCGGCGATGACGACGACGAGGATGGCGAGGGCGGTGGCGACACCGTCTACGACCAGCTCGGCGAGTGGATCCAGGCCCAGGCCAGCGAGAAGGGCGGCGTGGACAAGGTCGACGACGTCGAGATCTACCTTAAGGCGCGCGAATTCGGCATCGAGACCAAGCACCGCACCGTCATTGTCCTGGTCCAGACTCTCTTCAACGAGAACATTCTGACCCAGTTTCCCAAGCGTACCAGCATGCTCAAGAAGGCGAGTTTGTCTCTCCCAGAAGGGAGCACACACCAGGGAAAAATTCAAAACGAGAAGAAAAAAAGAAAAGAAAAGCTAACTAGACACCCCTAGATCATCACATCGGAGCGCCACGAAAAGGCCCTGCTGGGCGGCACCGAGCGCCTGATCGGCCTGCTGATCAAGGATCACCCGGACATGGTGGACAAGGTCGTCAAGATCCTGCACCTGTACTACAACAGCGACCTCATCTCCGAGGAGGTCGTCACCAAGTGGGGCACCAAGGCGAGCCGCAAGTACACCGACCTGGCCACGTCCAAGAAGGTGCGCAAGGCCGCCGAGCCCTTCCTCACGTGGCTGGCCGAGGCCGAGGAGGAGGAGTCGGACGACGACGAAGAGGAAGAAGAGGAGGAGGACGAGTAAAATCGGTCCTTCTTTTTCTGCCCCCCTTCACAATGGCAAAAAAAAAAAGAATTCAGGTTGCACAATTGTTTTTCAAAATGAAAGCAAAAAGAAAGGGAGGGACATAGGGGGAGGGAGGGGAGAGATGGGGCTAGGGAAGGGGTTCAATTCTTCTGTTTCCCTACTTGTGTACCACTTTCTCTCTTGTCTCTTTCTTTAGATTGTAGTTTGTAGTTTTGTTCTCTTCGCTCTCTTTTCCTGGAATACGGAAACCAAATGACAAATAAAAATAAATATGACAAGCTTTCAAAAAGGCCATGATGTGAAATGGGGAATTGAAGCAAAATTGTATTTGCGCGACATTTTTTCAATTTCTTTTCTCTCTTGCCCATTGTCTTCTACCGTTGTCTTCCGTATTTATTCTGTCTTGTCTCGGATTCGCTATATTCAAAAAGGAGGTCGTAGATTTGCTGTTTGCGGCTGTGCATGTTGCACCCCTATTTTTCTGACGAACAAAGAACACAAAGTAGAAGAGAAGTCAACGTGTATTTGGGAGTGTCTCGAAATATAGCTATCTTCTTGCATATCAAAGTACAACAACAGCCCAGCCTCCTTTTTGTCTTCCTCTTTTCTCTTCGTCTTCCCTGTCTGCCAATCTGGTCTGTCAAACAAAAATAAAACAAAACAAAACATCGCCAACAAACTCAGAGAGAGCTATCAAACTACACAAGAATTCTAGTTGACATGCACGTAAGCATATCTACAGCAAGCAGAGTAGTTCAGCACGGATGCCGTACGAGCATTTTCACTCTTCATCAAGCTAGGTAAGAGTTGTCCGGTCCGCGCTTCGTTCCCTAGTAAAACACTATGTAGTAATCAACATGCTCTTTGAAAAGACATTGTGCAAGGTTAAGAAAAACAGAACCACAGTCAACATTCAACAGTCACAAACAAATTTAGCGGATAACAAAACCAATGAGTAGGAGAGGGGAGGGGGAGGGGGATAAAAATCAAACAAGCATCAAAAAGCAGTGGAAAAACAACACCCGTACATCGACGAAGAACAAAAAATGTGGCCAACAAGTCAGACTCCAGTTTAGAATCTCGGCCGTTACTAATCGACATTCCTTCCAGGCCGTCTGCCGAAGTTAGGATCCCAGGCCGGCGGGTCGCTCCGGCTCTGGGCGGCCGATGGGTCTCCCCAGGCAGGAAGGGGACCATCTGCACTGCGGCTGTTGTTGTAGGGGGTGACCCGGCGTTGATGAGATCTAGCTCTTTCTATCGCAACGGCTGCCTCTTGGCGTTCTCGGATCTCAGATAGCGTTTCGCCCCGGTCGTCGTACCATACACCAGGCATACCATGGAACACTGGCTCGTTGCTCGGGCCTATCTTCTTGTTAGCAGATGTCGCGAGAAAACTTTTGCAAATAACAATTCCTACACCTACCGTCAAATACGGCACCAGCGTCCAAGAAAGACGGCACAGGTGAGGCACGGTGCTTCCCATAGTTGAAGTCGCTGCCTCCTGTCCGCCAAACTGAGGAAGAGGGGCTCCAAGGTGCTTGGTTCGGGGTGCTCCATGAGGGTGGACCCCGGGGTTCAGGACTTGAAGGCCAAGCGTGTCGTCCCCAGCCGTCTCCACTGTCGCTGCCGAGCATTTCGGCGGCGGTGTTATTGGAATACAGCTCTCGATTGGTAGGCATAACATTGTTGTTGCGAGGCCCAGTAGGTTGATTTTGGCGGGTCCAGGGAGGTGGGCCTCGAGATTCGATATTCCGGCTCCTGCCAGAATTTGGCTGGTTATATGAGTTGCCCGGGCCGGCGTTGTTTCTCGGGTTTTTGTTTACAGGACCGGTATTCCCTCTGGGGTTTTGATTGACGGGGCGGCCGGTGTTTGTCCCCTTAGCTCTGGCTTGACCAGATGAAGAGTCTCTTGGCGTCGCTTCAACACCAACAGGATAGTAGACCGGCACTGCCACTGGAGTAACAGGGCCGTATGCCACAGGTGCACCAGGGCCGTATGGATTGTCAACGCGTGGAAAGGTACCGCGTTGAGTCGTTCTTGGGATCGCCGAAGTCATCTGTGGCAACATGTCCCGTTCTTGAGCATCCTGATGGTGAGGATGTTGCTGTAGCCGACGAGCACGGTGTGGGGCTGTAATGATTCGGTCATTGTATTCGGCGGGATGAAGTGTACCCGTAGAATTGCCGGGGCCATGATAGATTCGAAGAACGCCAGTATTGGCGTCATAGAAGCAGTTGGGCTGTGGGTCTTCTGCCTTTTCCGTCACATGCTTGACGTGCAGCACTTGCGTCTTGGGAGGAGAAAGAATATTTGGCTGCATAACTTCATTGCGTGTCATCGAATTCGGCTCAGCACGCGCGCCCATCGGGACGACCTTCACTTCCTGAGATATGACTTGAATCGGTCCAGGCTCGGCTTGAGGATTTTCACCGGGGGTTTCCTTGGATTGCTTCAAAACACATTAGCCACTTTCTTAAAGATGCAATCAATACGATATCAGTTCACTTACCCTATTTTTTTTGGAAGAGCGCTCAGATGTCTTGCCCGTCTTCTCTTTTTTCTTAGACGAGGAGTCATCGTCGGTGTTCTCGTAATCGGCATCACTCGTGTCCGGAGCGGAAGAGCCAGCCGCCGAAGAAGAAGCTACGCATGTTAATCACCAAAATTTATGTATTTTCACACTCGTAGCAAGGTTGAAGATGTTACTGACCTTTACGCAATTTCTTCTTGCGGATCCTCCGAGTCTGCGATGCATCGGTCCCTTCTTCATCGCTTGTGTCCAGCGAGTGAAGCGAGGTTTCGCTTCGGTTTTGCGCTTTGATATTCCGAAGTTCCTTCCTCAGCCGGCTCTCACGAAGAGCCAGCGCCAACATGCGTCGCTCATCCTTGCAGTCGGAGCACAAACAAGTGCCAATGTTTTCCGAGTCATCTGCATCGAGTCTCAGCTTAGCGGTGCAGACTCTGGGACGGCGTTTCTTGCTCCGGCGGCACCTACGGAGGTGCCGCTCGAGCCGTTGAGCTTGGCGTAGCTCAATGCTGCTCGTTTCGTCATCAAAAGCACTGCTCGAGGCCCCCTCCGTATCAGAAGCACTTGCAGTATCAAAATCAGTGTCCGACTCATAAACATTGCCGTATCGCTTGAGAGCGGACTTGGGAGCAGTGCCAGAAAAAGACACCCTCTTCTCTCCTTGCCCTTTAGCATGCATAAGCGTGCCTGTCTTTTTGCCGCCATCCCGTGGAATTGTGATCGATAGGGTGTCCGTCTGGTTTTCTTCGTCACCGTGAACATCAAGGTGTAAGCGATGTTGCGCACCGGTAGCCGGGGGAGGATTATTTTGGTTCGGGCTATTTCCTGGAGCAGGCTTCGGAGCCTGGATCTGGTGAGGCAGGTTTCTCCCCACGATCCACTCGGTAAACGAATTCGGTCGATTTCGAGAGCTCAATGGGCCGGGTCGGCCTCGCATCCCGTTGTTCGGCATTGCTGCTCTAACGGCAGATCATCAAAGCCGAAGACAGAGCAAAGGATATGGCTTCCAATAAATCTCAAAACATCATCAGCATCGCCGGTTGTCTGTTGAGCTTGGTGAGAGATGGTTTGGATGCTGTCGATATTGTTGTTGGTGACAGAGATATCTCGATGTGAAAGAATGGATAGCGGCAAAAGTGATGGGAATGTCCGTTCCAGAATATAGAACGTGGAGGGTAACAAAAGCAACAAGAATCAAGAAAGCCCTGATATGAAAGCAAAAGGAAAAGGAAATACAACAGAGAGACAAGAAGAAGACACAACAAAACACACAACAAAACACAGAAATTAACAAGACAATCAATGAAAAGGAACGAGAAGGTCGCGGGGGCAAAGACAGCAATGGAACGACCTGGTAGAAACCAAAAACAAATAAACGAGGCAATATCAATCAATGAAAATGAGAAAAAAACAGGATCCAGCAAGCAGCACAGGATGTATTCGCGGAAGCAGAAACAAAACGGAGGACTCTAAAGCAAAAGGGAAGATATGAGATAGAGAAAAAGCTGTAGGCCAAGCTGGTGGCCAGCCGTCTGCAAGAATTTGGTATGGGAGGACGGGAAAAAAAACGGCTAAGGGGAAAAGTTTGTATTTGTTCAGAATGGGTCAAGATGACAAGAGTAAAAGATGTTTGTCTAGAGAGAAAGAGCAGAGGCAAAAAAAGAAGGCAAAAAGAACCAAGACGTAATGTGCTTCCTGGTGCTGATGAGGGCTGCCCTGGATCAGGACGAAAGAATGTCGATGTGGTTGACCAGAAAACAGAAGAAGTAGAATGAGAAGGAAGAGAGAGAGAACAGGAAAGGAGAAGGAGGAAGAAGGAAGGAAAGTGGGAGAAGAAGGGGAGAAGTGGTGAATCGCATATCAACAGGCAGCAAGGGGATCAGAGCAAACAGAATCAAAACCAAAGAGGAAAGAGCGGTGCTGGCAAGGAGAAGGAGGGAAGGAGGGAAGGAGGGAAGGAGGACACAGACGCAGCCTCCCCTTCCTGTTCAGCCTTCTTGTTCAGACAAGACACGGCGGCCGTAGCAACGCAAGCGAGGGCAGGAGAACACGCAATCGAAGCCGATTTGAGTGGAGGGCCCGTCTCACGACGACGAGAAGCATCTCAGCGTTTTGGGGACGCCTGAAGAAGAAGCCGCCTCTCTGGGCTGTCCGCACAGTCCGTATTTATTCAAATATTGTCTTCTCGAACTTGACGGTTTCTGCGGATTTCTTTTTCTCTTTCTTTCTTTTTCTTTTGGAAAACCGACAAACAAAACATTACACAGCCCTGGCAAAGACGGGCTACTTGTGGCCTTGGACATGTACGTAGAATTCAACACTCCGCTGAAGATCCCCCGTTCGCCTTGACTCGGTGTAAAAGAGCAAAGAAGGTGTCATGAACGCCATTCAAGCGGTGGATGCCAAATAGAATACGGTGGTGTTGTTCAGCAATGCGGCTTTGGAGAAGATCTGTTTTTCTCTGAACACATGAAATTTCCCTATCAAATCAGAAGAGCCTTGCCCGACATCAACGAACGTCGTGAAATAGAAAAGAAGGATAAAAAAGATAATAAACGATAAAAAAAAAGATAAAAGAAAGACAAAAATTAAAAAATTAAAAAAGATAACCGAATTATGTCATTTTCACGTATTGATACAAGATAGCCAACCAAAAACCAGTATTGGCCAAGGGAAAATGGGGAGTGCAGCTCAACCATTTGGATGGCCGCTCGAGAGTCTAAGACCTGTAGTTAAAATAAAACATCAAGCACGGCTCTGTTCTTGTATTGTGCGAAGAGTTGAAGATATAAAGAAAAAAAATGGGTGTAGCAACATGCATCGTCGGCAAGTTTGTGGCTGTAGTCCAGAACCCACATTTGCCTGGATGCACAACAGAACACGGAATGGAGGACACTCCTGTACCGGTGCCTACCTGGGGGGTTTTCCTCGTACGCGCAGTTGAAGTTGGCGTAGGGGATGCTTTGCACCATGTATCAAAACGCTCATGGCAACCGCGTGGGATCAAACTCTAGGCGTAGCCCGGCCAAGTCACAGCACAGCAGACACAGCACAGCAGACGTCCTGCAGATGGCTGTTGATATCCTATCTCTCCCACCGTTATACTTCAATATAGGTGCTAAACGATGACATCGCCAGCGCTGTTTTTCATAACTGCATAAAATAATGTAGTCGCTCCTAGAGCGTCAAAACATGGACACCATAAAAATATACATGAACATGGGGCACCATGAACATTGGGCACCGCGCCGCCCCTGTGCTGCACAGAATATGAATTGCCCTCGAGGAAGGTTCTGCTTTTTGTCGGGCCTCTCGACCGCGGTACACGTCGACAATTTGTACCGTCCGACCCGGTCTCGCCGTTGTACAGCAAAAGAAAGAAAAAATAGAACGGCGGGAAAAGAGGGGAGCAATCGGTCGATCGTTACAGCAGCAGGGACCAGCCGGCCGAGAAAGAGGTTCGTATTGAAAGCGCCAAACGGTCCCAGAACCCTGGCCAGATTGACATGGGGCCATGTCACTCGCCCCGTCAGTATCCCCACGGTTTGCAACTCGCGGGGGATATCAAGATGGGGTAAAAACCAAGGCGGAACGCACCCGTACAGCGTTTCTTTCGCGACTGGTCGTACGGACTATTCGTCTGCATTTTTCTCGACAGCACTCGCACAGGCAAATGCAGACACCCGCAACATCCTGTAGAGACCCTGTCCTGGCCAGGGCCTTCGAGCCGAGCGAAAGCGGCTTGTGCTGCCGGGCGGGGAGTGGGGATGCGTTATGTCGTGCGTCCAGGCTTACAGACGATGCATGCTCGATTCGGCTCCACATGTCACACAGATTTTACAGCAGAAAACCGATACATTGCTGACAGCCAATGGGCGTACAAGATGGGGGGTATTTTCTTGTTCCTTGTCTCAAAAATCGCAGTCCGTTATAACACCTTGTTTCCTCCCTTTGACCCCTTGACCCCTTCCACATAGACCTATACCGTTTCTTCGTATACCCTTTCCCATATAACCCTGGTATCATTTTTCCCCCTCATGCCATGCTGCTAGGTCGTATATATTCGCACCACAACATTTGTGAGCCTATCCCTGAAATCAAATAAGAAAAAGAAAGAAAAGTGAGAGGAGAACAAGTATCCGAATGCCCGAGCAAGGCTCTGCAGTTGCGGGTCGAAGAGTAAAAAGATTAGCATCCTGTGTGTGCTTTTGGGCAAAATGATGAAAGAGCAGAGCGGCTGTTACCTGCGGGTTTCGATTTTGGCGGCGCGGCAAAAAAAATAGAACGAAAAAGAAAGGCGAAAAAAAAAGATCGAATTCCTTTGCGCAGCGACAAACCACTCAGTCGGGCAGCCGCACGGCATAGAACACGCCCCCGTCGGTAATGTACCAGCGGCAGCCGATGTGGTCGATCGTGGCGCGGCTGCGCTGCGTCCAGTTGCCGTCGACCTCGCGCACCCAGTAGAAGCGGGACTTGTCGTCGTCGGCGGGCTTAAAATCCTGTGGCTCGTACATGTTGTTGGCATAGGCAAACTCTAACTGCTCCTGGAGCACCTCACCGGGCGTCTGACCGACACCCAGGGCGGGCTCCGGGTGGATCATACCGCCTCCTCCACCGACACCACCAAAGCCACCGCCGACACCAACGGTGTAGTTACCTCCTGGGACGCCAGGCACGCCCATGCCCGGCATCATGACCACGGGCGGACCGCCGCCGCCGATGCCGCCGCCTCCCATGGCATACGCAACGGCAGGCTGCTGCTGCTGGAAGAAGATGGGCTGGGCCATGCCAGCCGGCTGCTGGCTCACGAGGGGCACCATCGGGGCCGTCGTGGTCGCAATAGGGATGTTGGCGAGGGGAACACCTGGGGTCTGTATGTTGTGTGCAGGACAAAAAGAGTTAATACTGAGATCCATCATATAAAAGCGGTCGTGGTTTTTCACGTGAGGCAACCAGGCCATTTTCAATCAAATGCATCCAACGCAAAGCAGGAAGAAGCAAATCCAATAGAATACCAATGATAGGAGGTGGAAGATGGGGCAAGGACCATAAAACAATAGCAATAATAGTAGAAGCACTTGCATAGTAGTAGAGTGACAGGGAAGAGATGACGGGATAGTGACCATGGAAGAAGGAAGAAAGAAACGACGGCAGGGCATGCTGCTGCTGTTGGCAGAGCAGTGGACTGACAGTGGTGTATCCGGGCTGGAGCGGCGACGGCTGCTGCATGTAGATGACGCCTCCTTGGCCGGGCAAATCGTTGCGCGGGACGTAGGTGTGCACCATGGGCCCGTTGGTAGCATCGGGCACTGCAGGAAGGAAACTCACGCCCGCGATGGCGGTGGGGTCGACGCCGTTGACTGCGTTCGCCGCCCCGGCCGCAAAAGAAAGGCCCTGGGGCATGGCGGGCAGAAAGCTGGGGTAGGCCTGGATGGTGTAGGGCTGCTGGGGGACGCCAGCGCCGTTCATATGCGTGAAGATGGGGTTGGAACCGAGAGCCGGGTTGATGCCAGGAAAGCCGACGCTGCCCATGCCACCACCGGTCTCGAAGCCACCGGCAGCCGCAGATGCCGTTGTCGTAGGCAGGCCGGGGTAGCTAACGCCCAGGCTCTTGGCTGCTGCCGCCCTCGCTTTTGCCTTGCTGTCTGTGCCGCCTTTGCCGTAGTGCTCGTCGTCGTCGTCGACGGCGTCTTCTACGCGAGTGCGACGGTCGGGATACGACGAGCCGTGCTTTTGGCTGTGGCCGTGTCCGTGGCTGTGACTGTGGCTTTGGCTATGGCCGTGGTGGGAGCGATGCTGATTGTGGTGATGAGACTTGGCTGGTCCCGGTGCAGCCGCAGACGTGACCGCAGCCAGATGGGAGAAGAGTCCCGCTGCTTTGGACGCGTTGGTGGTGCCGATGTCAAAAGAGACGCGGCGGTCTCGAGTCTTGTAGTGCCGTGCTGCCGTCGGAGACGAGAGGGGCGACGGAGACATGGTTCTTCGGGTGGCTGAAGGTGGGAGGGATCAAAAGAAAGGGAAGATCAAGAGTAGTTCGGAAAGGAGAAAAGCAAAAGGAGAAGAAGCGAGATATTTCTTCCGAGTGAAAAAAATTTGGGCAGGCGACCAACTGAAAATATTCGGGCAAAGCAGGGACCGCAGGCGAGACGAGGAGAGCGAGAGAACAAACGGAGAGCAGAGGCGGTGAAGGCAGGACAGGATTTGAAAAAGAGTGTGCTGCCTGGGAAAAGTGGTCAGGTGAGAGCGAGAGTGAGGCCGAGGTGAGGATTTGGTGACGTATTGTGCGGACAAAAATGAGCAAAGGTAAACAAACAGGCCGCATCACAAACTCGACACAGCAAAAAAGGCACAACAAAATAAAATCATTACACGAGGTAAGATACACCCACATTCGTCGGCTTCAGCACCCACTGTTGTCCGTTCCATTCGTATTGGAACATGCCGCTGCGCCTGCACGGCCGCATGGGGTCGTCTTCGAGGTAGACGTCGGAAAAGGGCCAGCAGGGGAGGCAGCACATGCTGGATGGGGGGAAACAAGTAAGGGAATGCAACGGAAGCTGCAAAGAGAAACAATGGGCCAACTCGTTCTTGATGTCTGTTGGGTGCGTGCATACGTGCATGCGTGTGTGTCGTGTGTGTTGTGTGTTTGCGGGAGGACGGCTGTCGTAGAGCTCGCGTAAACGGAGACGAACATGGAGATAGCGAGGGCCGACTTTCGAAAAATGGAAAAAAATAAGGAAAAAAAATAGGCGAGGCAAGTGTCCCGACAGCACACGCCCTCTCCCATTGAGCTGGCCACAGTCCATTTAAGCGACTGTATTAGTACTCCTGTAAAGCCATCTTGGTCCTCTCTCCACCGCTTGCAGTCCACATAACTCTCTCCCGAAAGGCCCGCCTTGCAGGGACCTGGATGCACTGGGAGTCTGGCTCCTGGGCGGCGTCCTGTCGCCCCCATGCGCGGAATCCTCAAGATCGCCTCTGCCGAGCACAAGCGTGAAATTGATGTCGAAGTGTGCTGCACAAACAAACCGTAGCCAGCCGAGAGAGCCAGAGCGAGGCAACTGCCAGATATATCCTTGCATTGCTAACCTAGAAACGCCTGCCACGCACACCGCGTGCATGCACCCTGCCGGGTGGAGTCTATGTATTGGAAGAGGCCGCGGAGAGAGCCGGGCTGGTGGACAAAGGAGACTGCGGAAAAAGGGGGGGCGACGGCTGGAAAACACAGCAGACAGAGGAACGAGCAGACCAAAACATCTAGTATACAAAAAAGGATGCCCCGAGAGAGTAGAGATATATGTGCGGTGAACCCCCCCCAGCTTGCTGCGACATGCATTTCCTCCCTGGGCTCCCATGCCACCCGCCGGTGTATTTTTAGGGGAAAGCCTGTTCCGACTCCTTCTAGGGAGATTACCGAGATTCGTTCAAATGACATCAGAGCCGCCCAGACGAGGGCGGCGGCCGTCCGAGACGGAGGCGGCTCAGAGGGTGCGCGTCCGACTGCGGTCGACGTCGTTGAGCCTGCACGAGGCATTCCAGCCATGGCCATCACTCTCTGCACACCCAGGGGAGGATCGCAGAGAAGCCGGCAAGAACACGCTCGCTGCTCTTTATGCGGAGTGGTGCGCATGGGGCTCGGGGATCGGGAAGAACGTGCGCCGAGTTACCTGCCGATGGTTAGGAGACGAGCGGGACAAAAAAACAAACAAAAGAATGGATCCAAGGGGCTTGACACTCACTGTCCAGGCCGCCGCCACCGCCGCCACGATGCCGCCCGAGATCAGCATCGGCCGCAGGCCCCGCGTGCTCTTGAAGAGCATGCCGCTCAGGCCGCCTGCGATCACCGAGTTGGCCGCGTCGTGCTGGCCCCGCACGTAGCCGATGTACGAGTTGGTGCAGTTGTACGCGATCGCCACCACGCCCGCCGAGTTGCCCAGGAAGGGTCCCCGCCGCGTCACCGCGTTCAGCACCGAGTTGAGCCGCAGCTTGGGCGGCTGGCCGGCCGACCGCCGCAGTCCCTCCTGCACGCCCCACGCGCCGCCCAGCGACAGCGCCGTCAGGTATGTGATGCCCGTGCCGTAGCACAGGTCGTCTGTGAAGCCGCGCGACGGCAGCACCGACTGCGAGCCCGGCAGGTCCGACAGCACCGAGTCCTCCAGGGAGATGTAGTCGAGCGTCTCCTGGTTCAGGCCGGCCAGCGGGTGCAGCTGCGTCGGGTCGGCAAACGACGAGCTCTGGAGGAAGGCATCGGCGCCGCCGCCGGAGCCGAGGCCGCCGATCGACAGGGACCCGCCTCCTGGTGCGCCGCCGGCTGCTGGTGATGACGAGTCGAAGATGGTGTGATGTGCGGGGGAGGAGGAGGAGGAGGAGGACACGTCGGCGAGGGCCGATTCGGGCGAGGACGGCGGAGAAGAGGAGGAGGTGCCCGAAGGCTGCGAGGACTTGCGTCCTGTCAGGGCGTCCCAGAGCGACATGGTTGGAGGGGGTGGAGGAGGGGTGTGTCTCGGCGCGAGAATCGAGAACGTTTTCGAGAGGAGAGAAAGGAAAATCGGAAGACCCGCGATCGCGTCTCTGGCCGGGTGGGTAGGCTCGCAACCGGCAAACAAATCCAATCAAACACGAATACGAAGTCGAGGAAATCAAAGAGAAGAGCGAGAGGTGGCGTGGAGAGAGAGAGTCTCGAGAGTCCTCCGTTGGACGGCGTTGCAGCGTCTTTCGCAAAACTGATGCAAATTTGTCTGTCGGCTGCGGCGAAAATAAAAATAAAAAAAAGCCCCAAAAAACCCTGCCCGCCGGTCCCTCGGCTGGACCGTGCGTTTTTTACTCTTTTTTTTGTTAGGCCCGGCGGGAAAAGTGGGGGCACACGTTCCATTGCCCGTTCAGGCGGGAGCCTCGTCGACAAAAACAGTGGCACGTGACCGACTGGCATATTCTCGAATTCTCGACATGAAGCTCCGCCGAGGCGTGAAACTCTATCCATTGTTGGAAGACAAAATAAAAGCGATCCATCCATAACGGCGAACAATGGGCATATCCTTTTTTATGCATTCCGTTTGGTGGCAGCGTAGGTTCGTTGCCGTCTCGATATGTACCTAGAAGACCGGTTATATGCATTCGAGATATGTACGTAAACGAAGTAACCGAAAAAGTCAAACCTCGCTATTTGTGGACTTCGTCCCGTGAAGACTGACGACATGAGCATCGTACGTCAACAGAATCTCATTTTTTGTGTTTAGAATTGCATAGCCTGGCATTTTTTTGTTATAGACTTGCTACCGGCGGACGCACAAGACCATGCATAGAGGCAGTTTCTGAGGTCTTTCTCCATCTCTTCGAACGTCGTTTCTCAGCTGGGTACCAGGCCACGCCCCGGCATCTTTTCTGTTGCCCGGGCCCTACCTCTCGGGCTTCTCTGCGGTTTTATAATTTACTATGGAGAGCCCTGGCCTGCCGGACGTCGGCGAGCCCTCAGCCAATGCAAATACGCTGTTTGCGTGGCTGGAGCAGCAGCCAGAGAGCCAGTCAGAAGGGTGAGGAAGTGGAAATAAAATCCAGCCACTTGTTTTGTTTTGTTTTTGTTGCTGCTGTTCCTATGCTAACCCTTGGCCGCTACGCACCGAGAAGACTGGCTGAGGCTCTGTTCGTCCAGCTGCTCGAGCTCTCGACCAAGTCCCGCGTCTCGTCCGTCAACGCCTGCGCCAAGCTGTGCGGCTTCGTCCAGCACTGCGCGCGGTCCAGCACCACCCTGCCGCCCGTCGCGGCCTGGGCGTTCCGCGAGACCACCGCGCTGCGGCTGTTCCACTTCTACATCGAGTGGAACGAGAAGGACCAGCACCGCTCCCTGAAGCTGGTGCTCGACCTGGTGGCCCTGCTGATTGTGCAGAACCCGGCGGCCGCGACGCGGGCGGCCCTGCGCGCCGACATCCTCCGGACGCTCGTGGCCATCATCAGCCACAAGTCGACGCGGCCGCTGGTGAAGTCGTCCATCGGGTCCCTGCACTACCTGCTCGGCAAGGGTGTCTACCAGTTTGAAGAGGTCGCGCTCGCGTACGAGGCGGAGGCGGGCACGGGCGGCGCCCCCGCCGTTCTGGCCGGCCCCGACCTCGCCGTCTGGCAGCGCTTCGTGAGAGACATGTTCGCGTGGATGACGCTGCACTATGTCTGCCCCGTCGCCGGAAAGCTCTTGGTGGCCGTGTTTGCCTACCTGCGGACGGCCGCGGACGGCGACGGCACGCGCCTGTTTGCGTCCTTTACCGTGGAGCTGTGGCTCCAGTGGCTGCGCGATGGGCTCTCTGTCCACCCGGGCATCTTGGAAGATGTCAAACTCTACTTTTTCATCCCGCTCTTCAAGGCCGACCGCGCCAGCTCTCTTCAGCTGCTCGAGAGCTTGAACCAGCATCAGTTCGCCGTCGAAGCAAGAGCCGGCAGCGGCGAGAGCAGCCCCGACCTGGACAACGCCGCAGTTCTGCAGCTGGCCGCCCTGGAGGTGGGCAAGAAGTCCGGCCTCGTGGACGACCCGGGCTTGAACCTGACGGGCAAGCCGTCGCGCGGCATCGCCCTCAACGAGGCCGTCCTCGACGACGTGCTCGCTAGCGCCTCGACCGACGTGCGCTCTCTCGCGCTCTCCCTTCTCGTGTCGTCGCAGTCGACAACCAAGCCGTACTCCCCCACAGCCTTTGCTCTTTTGCGGAAATACCTGCCGGGCTACCACGCCGAGTCGGACGCCAAGTTCCGCTACGAGCTCTTGGCCCACACGCGCGATATGGCCGTCCGGCTCAAGAGCGCCATCGCGATGATGCAGAGGCGGCTGCAGAGTCCGCAAAATGGGCTGACCGAGACGGAGTCAAAATCCAAGGCGAAGGCAAAGGCAAATGCTGCGCTCATCGACGACAGCTTGGTCCGGCAGGCCCTGGAAGAGCATGAAGCCTTCCTCACGTGGTACTTGGCATTTTTGCGCGACGAGCTGGCCCCCACGGCGTCGTACCAGCGGCATTTCACCTCGCTCAAGGCGACGTCGTGGCTCTTCCGGCTGCGGCGGGACGTGTCCGGCGGTGCCTCGGACGCGCTGGATCTCGCCTTGGCCCGCCGTTTGTTTCAGGACTACGCGTGGATTCGCTGCGTCCTGGACCTGATCATGGATCCCTTTGACGACGTGCGCGAGACGGCCACGTCTCTTCTGGTGCTGGCCCCCCATGAGCTGGTCACGGCGTCGCTCTTCCCCTCGACGACGTCATCTTCGTCGCCGTCATCATTGTCAACCCTTTGGGATGTGCTGGTTGACTTTAGCAGGCGGGCCGATCTTCGAGCATCGCAGACCGCCCGCGCGGACCACGCTGATGGCGCTGCCCGGTGCCAAGGCCTGTTGTGCAGCTGGGCCGAGGACCTATCTGCGCAAAAGACGATTCTTTCCAGCGTACTTGACGCTCTCGAGGCAAAAATTTGCAGGGCCGAAGTGGACCTTGGCACTGCTGCAGTGAAGAGCCCAGTCCATGGCGAGTTTGCGTCCATACGGTAAGACACTCGATTCTTCTTTTTGTTGTTTCTTCTTTGGCAGTAATGATACAGATTGTGCTGACTGGATACAGATACATCTGGAATGTTCTGGCCCGTTCCAAATATTCAGAGGAGGATCTCAGAGATCTCGTCAAAATACAAGCGCGCATTGTGCAAAGCTGCCTGCGTGTCTGGCACATTGTCAAGCATGTGCTGTGCGACGACTCTCCCGAGGGCCATCTGCCCGAAGAGATGGAAGACGCAGTTGGCTTGGACTCTAAAGACTTGCTCAGCTACAGCTTCCGGTCGATCAGCGAGTCAAGGTAGGCATCAATGCGAACACGGAACAAGCACATCGGTCTGTGGTGAACGTCCAAACTGACAATCTGAACAGCAATACAATGCGGTCGATTGTTGCACATCTGAGATTCAGCCGCACCCAGGGCATGCTGATCCCCGACCGGGCGGTCTTCGAGAGCATTGGCAATCTAGCGTTTGAGCAGCTGTCGACGCTGCGGCACCGCGGAGCGCTGACGACCGTGGTGCAAACCTTCACCCTCTGCTGCCAGACGGCGCAAGATCCGCTCATGACCGACCCGGGAACGGCAGGCGACAAGACGCTGATTATGGCCTGGTATAAGGTATTAAGTCCTCTACCCTCGGAGACTGCTTTCTTTTCCTTCAGAAAAATCTAGATTCTGATACGGCTAGGGTACCCTCGATTGCATCCAGTCCCAGGTTTCGACCACACGGCGGTCCGCGGGCATTCCCGGCCTCTTCTCTGGCATCCTGGCTTCCAACGCGCCCAGCCCGTCCTTTGAAGAGGCCATACGGACAGCCTGTGAGATTGCTCAGCAGCCTGCCCAAGTGCGCGAGACCGACGGCTCGCGGCTGCCGCAAGTCCACGCGTTCAACTGCCTGCGCGACGTGTTCCGGAGCTCGCTGCTGAGCAAGCGGGCCGAGCGTCTGCTTCCCGAGTGCCTTCAGCTTGCCGCAAACAGCCTCCGTTCTGAAGTGTGGGCCATTCGCAACTGTGGCCTGCTTCTTCTGAGGAGCCTGATCGACTGCCTCTTCGGCGCGGGCGAGTCAAAAGCGTCTCTTGAATCAGGATGGGACGGCCGGACGATCCGGGTCTCGTATAACAAGTACCCGACGCTTCCAGGCGTCCTGCTGAGCCTGCTGCAGTCGGATTCGGATCTGGGCGGCGGGCAGCCACCGAGGGACAAGGACCTCGGTCAGCTGCAGATCGAGTCGCAACAGGCGGCCGCCGAGTCGGTATTTCCCGCTCTGGACATCATCCGGCGCGCAGGCCCGCCAGAGACGTACCGAGGCGAGCTGTACCGCGCGGTGGCCCAGTACCTGGGCAGCCACCTGTGGCATGTTCGCGAGATGGCGGCCCGCACTATCTGCTCGTTCCTCGTCGTCCAGGACTGGGCTGCCGGTGTCCGCAGTTTGTTGCTTGACGATGCCCTGACATCGGCCAATCGCCTCCACGGCACTCTTCTGGCTGTTCGATTTGTGCTGGGGAGGGTTGCCGAGATCTCCAAAGATTCTGTCCCAGGTCCGTTTTTTCTTTTGTCTTAGATTGTACGGTCTGCCTCTTACGTCGTGCTCTGTTCTCACAGCTGACTGTTTTCTGCGTGAAACTACAGGCAAGCTACCCCAGCTTCTGTCGCTACTCGATGACTTAAGTCGGAGCAACAACGGGTTTGTTTCCTGTCCGGAAGTCCAGGCAGCCTACCTCGAAGCGCGCAACACAATATTTGGCCTCGCCCTGGACTTCGAGATAGAGCTCGACCGGCCACCCCATGGAACGGCAGCGGCTTCGGCGTCTGCTCTGCTGAAGGCGCAGACGGCTCTCCAGTCCAACTACGACGCGGTGGCGCGCAGCGACCGCGGTGCTCTCCATGCTCTCGTGTTGCGCATCGCAGTCTCCGACCCAGACACCGCCACGAGGCTCTTAGATGCGATCCCGGCATCCTGGTTTGCCGGGACCAAGAGGACGCCGGACACGGCGGCGTGGCTGTGCACCATCTATGCAAGCGTCTGCCTCGAGTCCGCCGCTGTCCCCGAGGTTCGGGCAACCGCCCTGCAGCATCTCGCGCGTACCATGGACTACCTACTACTCACGGGCGACCACGACGAGCTGCTTCCTGCCACAGATAGCTTAACGCGCCTGTGGTCCACCACAAGCAAGGGGGACGTCAACCCGACGCTTTCGTGGGCCGTGCTTCGGGCAAGCGGTCCGATCTTGTCAGCATTCGTGGCAACGTCTAGGACAGCTTCGAAGCCAGAAACCTCGTCAGAGTCGCGGCCGTTCTCCGTCTCTGCCTGGGCGGCCATGATGAGCTCCGCGGGCGACGCTGCCCAGACCTTTGACACGCGCATGGCGGCAGCCGAGGCGCTGCGGTCGTTTGCCGTGGCGGGGGGGGCATCCGCGCTGGCCACTCTGCCCGACGAGGACCTGCTGCCCTTCGTGTCCTGCGTGTACGACAGCCTCAACGACGACGACGACGAGATCCGTGACGTTGCTGCCGAGACAGCGGGCGCCGTTCTCGGCACGGCACTGATCCCCGGCGAGGCGGCGCGGCGGCTTCCGATGTGGATGGCGGACCGGTTCGGGCACTTGGCCGCCTTCCGGGCACGAGCTGCCGGCCGCATGGAAGGCCAAGGGCTGGGCGCAGCTGCTGCGGCCGCCTGGCCGCCTGCTGCCGCGCTGCTGGCGACCGCCTTGGAGTTTGACGACGCTCTCTTTCTCGTGGAGGAGCACAACTTGTTTGTCGACGAAGTGCGCGAGGCCCAGCGGTGGGCCGAGGTCGTGGAGAGTCGAGGCGCGGCGGACCAGGGTCTGGTTGCTTGGCTCGGCGACGGTTTGGAGGCGCTCGTTGCGCGGACTGGTGGCCGGGATGGCGACGACGGGCCGCTCGGCTGGACGGCGGCGCCGAGCGTCTTTGCCGTGTGCGCACGGTTGGTAATTGGCGCCCGGGCGGTCGTCCGGTCCGGCAGCAGTGAGAGCGGAGGCGTGGAACGGCTTGCCGATCTCTTGGAGACGTTCCAGAAGGCCGGCGAGGCGGCGCGCGTGCATGGCCTGCTTCTGGCGATGGCGAGAGCATAGCCATACGGCGTTGGGATTGGCATAGACGGTTTCACGTTTGATGTTACGCCTTAATTGGAATAGAACTGCGGTATGATTTTCAGAAAATATGAAGAATTTGCTTTACATGCCCAATTTTTTTTTTGATTTTGAATGCATTTTGATCTCTCTTTTGCCACATCTGTCTTCACCGTACGTCCAATCGTCCAATCGTCAGACGGCCTCGGCGAGCTTCTCCGCCTGGACCACCAGCCTCGCGGCCTTGGCCTCGAGCATCGTGTTCTGCGCCTCCAGCTGCCGCACCTGCTCCGTCAGCACTTCCACCTCCTTGCGGGCCACGTCCCGCTCGGCCCGCACGTGCGTGAGCTGCCGCGCCGTGTCGGCCTTCTCCTCGCGCTCGTGCTGCTTGCGCTGCCGCGCGGCCTCCTTGTCGGCCTGCTGCTGGCGCTTGTGCTCGAGCTTCTGCATCTCCTTCTGGTACTGCGCCTCCTGGCGGGCGACGGCGCGGTGGTGCTTCTCGCGGAGCTTCTGGATGTCGCTCCGGGCGGCGGCGAGCGTGGACGAAGCCGTGGACGAAGAGTCGTCGACGCCGCTGTTGTTCTTCGCGCCGCTCCCCATGCTCCCGCCGTCGCCTCCCCCCTCCTCCTCCTCCTCCTTGAGCCTGGGGATCTTCTTCGCCCGGAGGATGTCTTCCTCGGCCTTGCGCTGGCGGTCCTGGAGCTTGCGGAGCTCGCGCTCGTGCCGCTTGCGGGCGGCGTCGGCGGCCTTCGCGGCCTTCAAGGCGGCCGCCTGGTCTGCCTTTGTGATCTGTTTGGTCGCCTTGGTCGTCCTGTCCCCCGCCGCAGCCGTCTCCGTGTCGTTCTCGTCGTTGTCGGTCATCGCCCGACTCGACCCGACGGACACGGCTGCGGATGCATCCTGCAGGGAGCGTCGAGCCGCGCGGCTGTTGTCCGGCGCGTCGACGGACGTAGCCGTGCTGAATGACAAGAAGGTCTCGGCCGAGCGCAGGCTCGGGTCCACCGGCATGGTGCTATCCTTCTCGTCGTCAGCCTGTTGTTGGCTGTCGTCGCCATGGCCTCCGTCTTTGCCTTTGTCTCCTTCGCTCTCTTCGCCACCGTCGTCGTCGACATCACTGTACGTATCACCCCCGGTGTCGTCGGTGTGCTCTTCTCCTTCGGCATGCTCCTCCAAGGCCGGGTTCAGCACCTGCACGGCGCCCTCGAAGGGGTTGGGCAGCTTCGACGCCACGGCTGTCCCGGCGCTGCCGAGCGCACCCGCAAACATGTTGAAGAGCTTCGTCGACGACGCCGCGCCGCCTCCCAAGGGGATCGACATGGGAGGCGCCGGCGGAGGTGCTGCGACGCCCTGGACCTCGTCGGCGCGCACGCCCGCGTCGCCCGGCTGGACGTCGTGCTGCGTCTGGATTTCTTCTTTTTCTGGCCTTTCTTCTTCGTCTCCTTCCAGAATGACGGCTCCTAATGTCGGCTGCGCCGCACTCTTGCTCTTGCTCGTCTCTCCTTGCTGCGCCACGAGCCAGTCCATGAACTTGTTGGCGTCGCTGATGATGCTCGACGGCGTGCTCTTGTCGACCAGGAACCGGGGTACGCTGCCGCCCGGGTTGTTGCGCGTGATCATGAGCCACTCGATGGCCATCTCGTGGGCGTCTGCCTCGGAGTCGCTGGCCGCGTGGCCGTCGTCGCCGTCGCGGAGGCCCAGATCGATGGAGGAACGAGTCTGCCGGCCATCGGCGGTCTGGGCGCGCGTCCTCAGGCCCGGTTTGCTGGACGGCCGTGCCGCCGCGACCGGGACCTCGCGGATCAGCTCCACCGATTCGTACTGGGCACGGACGTAGCCCGACCGCTGGGGCGTCTCGGGGTGCAGGCAAGGCTTGGACACGACCATGAACTGCCGCGGCCGAGGCTGTCCGCCGCCCGCGGGCGAAGACGAGGGACACGGCGACTGGGACGTCAAGAGCATGGTGACAAAGTCGCGCGTTGCCGTTGGTCCGGGGAATTCGGCTTCGAGGAGATAGACGTCGAGCTGGCGTGTGGTCGCGCTCTCAGCCTTGGTGCTGCCGTCGTCTTGTCCGTCGCCGCCGAGAACAATATGCTCGAGCCGCTTCTTGGTGATCATCGTCCGCACCGTCCCCGTGCTGCCCTTGGCCTTTGCGTCCTTGGCCGTGGCTGTTTTGTCATCGCCGTGGCTCATCTCATGGTCCGGGTCCGCGTCCCCCGGAAGAGCAAATTCCTTCAGCAGCCCCCGCTTGAACATGTCAAAGCCGATGTCGACGTCGACGCCTGCTCCTCCTCCTTTGCCCTTTGTCTTTTCTCTCCGGTGGATGCTCCGCCGCGCAAACCAGCTGCTGCCGGCGTAGCCCTCCCGCCCACCGTTCATCTTGAAGACGACAATCTCCCGCGGGTTCGAGCCGCCAGCGCGGACTTCTTTCCAGGCCTGCCGCAGGTCCTGCTGCTGCTGCTCTTTCTTGGCCTTCAGAGCCGCCTCGTCCTTCGAAGACGAGGCCATGCTGCTTCCGCCGCCGCCAACGGCGGCGGCCACGGCCGCGTTGTGCAGACCGTAGGATACCGCGTCATCCGTCTGGGATCGGGGCCGGCCGTGACCGGGCGTCGTTGTTGTCGTTGTCGTAGGAATAGAGTCGGCGAGAATCTGAGCGGACGCAAAGGTCTCGGCCAGAAAGGAGCCGAGCTCGTCGTGGTCGATGGTGTCCCATTCAATGGGGCCGAGGGCCGCCAGGGGGCTGCCATCGCTCGTGTTCACTGCCATGGTTGTCGGGCAATGAATGGGGCTGTGCAGAGACAAATGTGACGGAACACAGAACACAAGAGGCACAAATATATCAGATCATATGTAATCAGGAGGGCGCTGAATCAGGAGCTCGCAGAGAGACAGCAGAGCCCAATCAAAAGTAAAGTAAACGGTGCTAGTGAAAACGAAACGAATGGGAATGAACAGAGGAAAGGCCAGACGGCGAAAATACGCGTGACTTCATTCCCTCGTCCTTTCCTTCCCTTGTTTTACATACTCGATGCAACCATCATCACCGTCTTCCAGGCAGAGGATGTCCCGGGGCCATCTCTCATGCATTTTCTCCATTACGTAGGCAGCAACTATTCGCTGATACTTACTTACGGACACTGCGTTTCTCGGTGTGACCTTTTGTCCGCAGATTTGGCATTGTTCGGCGACTGCCAGCCAATGACGTCACCCAACTGGCACCGCAACTATTCCAGCACTCCACCATTATACGGGCCCGACATATGCTTCTTTTTCACTAGTGCGCGTTATGTCTGCACGCTCATATCCTTCAAAACCAATACTCGTACACTCGAAATGCCGCTCGCTTCTAGTATATACGGGGAAACACGCATAAGATACAGTAGTTTCTTGTTTTGTACAAAACCGCGACCAAATAGCCCATGCAGAGTCCGCCCCTTTCGTCTAAGATAGGACAAGACAAAATGCTGTCGTGCGCCCGCTCGCCATCCGCAGTCAACCTCCTCCCCCCCTGCCCGGCAACCCCCGGACGCCCCATTAGATCAGAGACCTCCGCCACTCCAGCCCGTCCAGCGCCTTCTGGTCCGCGCGGCAGCTCCCGCAGTAGTCCTCGTGCCAGCGCGCCAGCAGGGCCATGCGCTTCTCGTCCGCGGGGCCGGCGCTCTCCTTGTTCTTGTTTGTGCTTGTCGAGCTCCCCGTTCGCGCGTCCAGCATCGCCTTCACCTGGTCGCAGCGCTGCGTCTCGTCCGCCAGCCAGTTCTCCCACTCCGACTGCACCATCTCGCGCTCGACGCCGTTGACGACGCGCATCGCCACGACGAGGTCGTGCCGATAGGACGCCAGCTTCTGCCGCGTCCGCCGCAGGCGCTGCGCCGTCGCCCGGCTCGTCGGCGAGGAGAGCAGTGAGCCGGCGTCCTCGAAGGGCGCGTCGAGGTCGGTCGTGTTGGCAATCGCGAGGAATGTGTTGTAGCTAAAAGGGCGGGTCAGCATGCACCGAATGGAGGAGAGGGAAAATGCAGGGGGATTAAGGGGGGTTGTGAAGTAACGTACCAGACGCTGCCCTCGGGTGTCACGTTCTCCCTCGCGGCCATGCCGTGGGACGCCTCCTCCAGGTCGACGAGGTAGATGGACTTGCTCATCATGACGTTCGGGCCCACCCCGAGCTTCCGCATGTACTTGGTCGCGTGCCGCTCGGTCCACCAGGCGGCCGTCTCCCGCGACGAGAAGACGAGGTTGGTCGCGACGCTCAGCGCCAGCACCACCAGGATGAGGCGGTGCGCGGAGGCGACGTGGAACAGCTTGCGGCAGGCGGCAAACGCCCACATCACGAGGCTCGTGACCACGGACTCCATGAAGCTGCGGAACGTCTCGAGCACCATGTCGGTGAGCGTGCGCGGCTTGATCTGCGTCTTCTTGGACGCGCCGCCGTGCTCGCCGGGCGTGAACAAGACCGCCTTGGTCTGCTGGCCGACGCTGCCGTACACCTGGATGGCGCGCTTCGTGCGGCTGTGCGCGCCCAGCTTGCGCACCTCGTCGGTGGCCAGCTCGGCGAGCTCGTCGGCGTCGCGGGAGGCGTCGTCGAGGGCCTGGCGCTCCACGAGGCTCTTGGAGAAGGCGGGCGCCTTGGACCAGTCGACCTTGACGAAGATGGCCAGCTTGCACTTGGACTTGGCCACGTGCGTGATGACCACCTTGGTGACCTGCTTGAACGCCTGCGAGTGCGGCAGGTGCCACGGCGTCCGGACGTGCTTCACCACGTACGTGGCGTGGTCGCTGAAGATGTCGATCGTCTGCTCGTCCGCCACGGCCTCGTCCTTCTTGCGGCCCAGCATGTCGACGGCCTCCACCTTGAAGAGGAACTGCCGCTTCATCTTGCCGTGGTCCGCCAGCACCCAGGGCCCCTGCTCGATCTCCCGCGCCCGCCGGTCAAAGTACAGCTTGGGGAAGATGAACGACTTGTCGCCGAACAGCACGTGGAAGCACGCCTTGGCGCTGATCTCGAAATGGCGCTCGACCACCTTCTTCTGCATGTCGTCCGGCTCAAACACGATAGGGTGCGCCGGAAGTTGCAGCTTCGCAAAGGGCTTGGGGAGCACACGACTGCCGCTGACGAGTCTCCGGCCGCTGCCCCCGTCGTAGAATCGGTGCGATACTTGGCGTCCCGACGGTGTGCCGTCGTCGAAGGGCGTGCTGGCCGGTATGTGCTCCCAGCTCTCGGCGCTGGGACTCTTTCTGTCTGGCTCCTCGTTCACGAGGTTCTGCAAGGTCACGAGAATGTCCGAGACCTCCATCGGCTCTGCCGACTGCAGATCGTCAATCAGAAGATTCAGCCTCGCTTGAAGAAGATACATGTCTTCCAGGAATGTCTTGATGGTAATCCGCGTAAAGCCGGTCTCGTTCATGTCTTGGCCGAGGTGGAGGAAGATGTAGTCGCAGTCCTTGCCGGGGGCCGCGGTGACTTCCGTAATGATGTCGAGGCTCACGGCGTACGTGACGACGAGGCCCATGGTCTGGCTGTAGAAGTACATGTTGTCAGGGCTCACATAGATGCGGCCGCTGCCCACGAGGCCTTGGTTCGCCGTGCCAGCCTCGGACGCGCTAGCCCACGCCGCGTTGAACACCAGGACGAGCTTCTCTTCAAGCGGGACCGACGGGAAGAGCAGCCGGAACTGCGCGTGCTGCGCTTTCAGCTCGGCAGGGTAGTCTGGTGGGAAGACCTCGGGCGCGGAACGGTCTACGGCCCTGGCGTCCGGCATCTTCGCAGCATCCACGCTCACAGTCTTCCTATGGCCCGTCGTGGGCGTCATGGCCGTCGGGGAGCTCGAGAAATTGGCAGTCGGTTCAACGGTGCTCTCAAATCCGTTCAGCTCCGAAGAGAATCCGTTTCCTTTTGACACATACCCAGAACCCCACAACTGGCTACCCCAGTAGTTTGCCAAAATGCCGGATGGCAAACCACAGGAGGTACCGGCGCGGCTGAGAACCCGCTCGTTGCTCACGGTCACGGCCACCTTGCTCAGAAATGTCAGGATGGGGGCTTTCGTGAATGTTGTCGGAGTCAGGTTGCCTCGGCGGGGTTCAACCAGAGCAAGAGGCGCCGCGGCCGATCGCTGTGCAGGAGCCTGCGAAGAAAGAGCACCCGTAGCTGGGTTGTACGGATACACTGGCAGCAGGTTGTGGCTGGCTGAAATGAGACCGGCAATGCCACCAGACGGCTGAGGCTGCGGCAGGTTTGTCGTGGACGCCCCACCGTTGCCGCTGCCAGGACCGCCGCCTGATACTTCCCCGGCGCCTGAAGAAAATGTTGTCTTTCTGTGCAGGTCCAGTCTCTGCATGATGCGTGATGCGTGCTCGCGGCTGCTCTCGCCCTCTTCGCGCTTTAGCTCCTGTCCCAGCATGGTGATGGAGCGGCGCGGGGGCACCGCCGACACGTCAAAGCTACTGCGTGGGACGAAGCTCCCATCCGGACCACCGCCAGGGACAGGAAGCGTGCCAGCAGACTGGCTGAGTGGCAGGCCAGTCTCGTCCACGGTACCGAGCTGGGCGTTGTCCAGGGCCCGCGCCGAGAACTCGGCAACACTCGGCGGGGTGATGGCAAACGCAGGGTCCATTCCCCCGAGAGGTGTCGAAGCATTGTCGCGCGCCATGCTGGCCTCGAAGGCCTTTCGCTTCGCAACCTCAAACACCTCGAGCCACTCGGTCAGCTGGCCTTGGGTCTCGGCCTGCATCATGAGGTTCTGGCTCTTCGTCTTCACCTCGAAGCAGAACCGGCGGTCTTCCTGCACCGCCGGCTTCGCACTGCACAGGAGGACGCCGATGTCGTCGCCCTGCAGCACGCCCTGCGGGCCCTGCACCAGATACCCGAAGATGCCGTCGCGGCAGTAGAACCAGCGGTGCACCCAGTTCACGCGCGCAGGCTTGCCCGCGACGGTGCGCAGGAACAGCCACCCCTGTTTCTCGGAGATCATGGCCGTCTGATTGGGCCGCATGGCCACGGGGCCCCTCGACCCGAGGAAGGGCACGGTGGACGCGCTGTAGTCCTCCAGCTCGCGCGAGGGCTTGATGGTGGCCAGCGTGGTCTCGCCAATCTCGCGCCGCGACATCTGCAGCTCGCGCCGCAGCGACGCCTCGGAGAGCTCAATGTCCTTGGCCCAGCCGCGGATGCGGTCCATCTCCCCGCCCCACTTCCCCGAGCTGGCGGCCGTGTCGCGGGCGCGCTTCATCTCGCGCCAGAACTCGGCCGACACGCGCGTCAGGAGCTTGTCCAGGCCCGTCCGCAGCTGCGGCGCCATCTGGCAGAAGTCCATGGACGCCTTGAGGTACGCCCGGCGCGTCTCGTACACTGCAAAGGCGTCCTCTCGCAGCGAGGACGGCTCCTTGGCTTTGGACTGCGACACATAGCGGGCCAGGGTGGCGTCGTAGGTCTTCTGGGCGTGCTCGAGGGCGCGGCGGGTCTCCTTGAACGTGCGGACGTCGCCGCTCAGGAAGGTCCGGATCGGCTCAGCGTTGATGGAATCGAAGCGGCGCAGCGTGTGGGTGACCTGGGACCAAAAGTCGCGCGAGCCGTCGCTGACGCGCTTCAGCGACAGCAGGGTGTGGTCGGCATCGATGACGCCGTCGGCGACGCCTGGCGGGGGCACGATCTTGGAGAGGTAGCTGGTGATGGTGTCGTCAAGGGCCGAGAAGTCGTGGACGAGCTTGGCCGTGCTCTTGACGTAGCTGTCGAGCCAGCGCTCGATGCCGTCGACCTGCTCGGCGAAGAGGACGGCGCTCGCGCGGAAGGAAGGGGAGTCGAGCGCGGCCTCGTGCAGGCCGACGGCGATGGAGGATCGGGGCGCCGACGCAGCTTCGGGCTGCGGTGTTGACGACGCCGGCGGCATCGGAGACGTGGCGCCGTTGCTTCCGGCCGCAGCCGTCGGGGCCGTCAGCGGTTTCGAGACCGGGGAGCCGGTGGCTGGGTCAGCCATTGTCCCTGAGTCCGGGGGGGAGCACGATCGCTTTGATTCGAGACAAATCAATCGCCAGCGCTAACAGCGTCGCACATGGTTTGTGGTGTCGATGGGGAGGTCGAGAACGGGTATGTTTCAAAGCTGCAATTGATGGGAAGTCGTCCACAGGAGGTCAGAGCAAAACAGGCGGAAGCCGCGATAGAGTAATTCACCCGAAGCTTCCTTCCTGTGTTGTGTCCAACGGCTGTACGGAGTAATCAGTAGCTGTGACGTCTTAATCTTAGCCCGGCCCCACAATATGCTCTGGCCAGCCGCCTGCATTCCTAAACTGGCTTCGAGATCACGTGCACCTTGTGGTTCCAATGCTGCAGCCTCACACGAGCCAACACGAGACGGAAAAGGGCATTTCATAGAGATATTTCTTTCTAGTCGGTCTAAATACTTCATATTTTATTGTACTTGAAGCAAATGGCACGAAGTCCAGTGCGACTCAGTTTTCTTCAACGTTGGCAGCACGTTGCAAGCCAAGCATTTCTTCAACCACTCGGCGATCAATATTAAGTATGACTAAGCTGGGTTTTGGAGTGCGCTCGTGTTTACGGAGTAATCTAAACGAAAGCGAGCTCGCTGCCGAAAACGATTGCGAAGTTCTTTCAAAATATAAACGGACACGAGAAAGAGAAAACTGAAAATGAAATGAAAAGGAACATAAAAGCCGTTCCGAGTTGACTCTCCTGGATTACCCGATTCCGTAGGCAAGCCGCTTTGCCGGGCCAGCAAAGACAGTGGCGATGTCGGCTTGAGCCAATGCAGGCGGGTGGAGCCTGGCCGAGAGGGCAGTGAGGCTGGGTGCATGTCGCTGCTGCAGGCGGGTTTTCTGCACCAGGGCCAGGAATGCCAGCGCAGGCTGGCTGCCTCCCAGCGCTGCCGTCGGGCCATCGCACCGGGGTTGGACGCGGACGCCGTGGGCTCGGACAGGTGAAGGGAAACCCCAGCTTCTCAACCCATGCGCCCAACTACGCTACGAATGCAGGGCAACATGCAAGACGAGACACGGCTGAATGCCAACCGATCTGGCGGGATTCCAGTTCTTTTTTGGGAATTTCACACAGCAGAGCCGCTGTAGCGTCGCGGCTGGCTAGGCAGACAGCACGCGACAGAAGAGCGAAAATAGAGGAGGCCAAAAGAGGAAAAGCCACAAGCCAAGTGTCCTGCTGATATGACACGGCGGAAGTCGGCGGCTTACCTGCCATTCGCACATAGACCAAGGTCCAGCAAATGGGCCGCTGTTGCGAGGCCGCGCCGTGAATTTTGTTGTTTTAGATACACCCCTTCCAGTTGCGAGCCATTCGTATAAACGGGCTTGCTGCACATCGGCGTCCGCGAAGATCCATGCGAACCAGGCCGGTTGATTCCTTGTGCTTTCACTCTTCCACCAGGCTTTCAGCTGGTCATGGGTCAGGGACAACTGCCAGAGATAGCCAGAGGTCGGCCAACTATCATGGCCTGATGCTTCTGGGAGAGAGAAATTCAAGACAAGGACAGCCTATGAAGAGCATAAGGGGAACGACACACTGAGCCAGTCATCGACTGCACAATGCCTGCCCCTTGAAGATGCATATTCGGAAGACGTGAGAAGGAGGCGGGCTAAGAGGGGAGACAGAAACTAAAGGGGCTAGAAAACATGGAAAGCAAGTGAGAAAAGGGGCGTGCACATAAACCGTTTCGATGCATGCAACGCAGCATACTGTACTATATTCTGGAATCTTTGTTTCAAGGCCCAATTCTCTCCGTCTGCGCCACCCCAAGCCGGGGGGGTGTTGAGAATCGAGAGGTCGATTACGTCGACTATTACGGGGTAGTCCCGGAGGAATACGGGGTACCAGCACCAGAAAAATAAGAAAGAGAAAAAGGAAACAGAAAGTGGCAGTGTTTCTATGCAAATAGCACACACCCTGGAAGCTTATTTCTCGCTGCGGTTCCTGGTTCCTGACCTGCCTTTGATAGCCAACATTTCCGTACCACGTCAGGGTTCCTAGTCAGACAAAGTTTGTGCAAGACGTGTAGGTAACGCCCAATATCCTGAAGATTAAGCCTCTCTATGAATTATGAAAAATCAACCAGCCGGTGCCTCTGAACTAACCGCCCGAAACAAGTCATAGAGTGAACTGGAAAATATTAAGAGCGCTGTAATATCGAGAGCGATGTAAAACAAAGAGAAATAAATCAGGCGCATATCTATGCGATCCTGAACAGGCGTAAAGCGTACAACTCCTTTCCCATTGCCTTGCTATATTGCCCGTACCGCGCTCTCGGTACTCCATGTAGGTGTGTACATTGGCTACGGTCGTCCTACATCAAGTCAACACGCTCTCCTGCGCTGCCGGTCTCCGTGATTTCCAGCGTTGAAAAAACAAAGGCAGCACCAAGACATGGCAAGGACAACAAAGAGGAGAGGTATGCCCGCGACCAAGAAGAAGAACAACGAGCTGCTAATTACTCACACCTCTGTTTCAGGAAGCCGTCTTATTGACACAAACCGTAGGCGTCGGTAAGAATTCGCTCGGCACCCAAGATGGCAAGACAGAGCGACGAGATCCTAGGACGACTATATAGAAATGAGGAGACAACCTGAAAATAAGCCATACCTGGAGCAACAATAGGCCGTCGAGGGGTCGGGATAAAAAGGAGTTTACCGAAGAAATGTGTATGTCACGACATACAGAATTTACCAGCTCTAGCCTTACGGATTTCTCCTGTTGGACACCCGCAACACCCAGCCGCGGAGGCTTTTCGTGCAGCAGACGGCCTCCCAAATGTTCCGCATATCTGCTTGTTATGATCAGCTGGTATAGACGTCCATCGAGGCAGGTTACACCGTTTTATATATGCCGTTCGCTATGGATTACAGTTATAAGAATAATGTATTCACTTTTGATGTATGGCAGAGAGAAAACGTCGACGTACAGATAGGGGCCATTGTAAGAAATCTACGTGATGCCCGTCCTGTCAGTACTAATTTCTAGGCGGCGTTTCCATGGCATGTATAATCAACATAAAGATCTACGACTGCGGTGGTCTCCGTCCGTGACGGGCAATACCAGGTAGAATAGACGACATCCATTAAGTATGTTGAGTCAATTTGCCAACCCACAACTGCAAGTAAAGCCCCCCAATGTCCTCTTTTGCTACAATACTGACGAGATACGGCATAGACTTAGCAGGGCATATTCTCTACAAATGACGGTGGTAGTGTCATGTCCGATATTGCATTCGCTTGCGGCAACTTTGGTTTTTGCAAGTACGATACGATCCAAGGAGACTACTCAGGCATGGTAGTGAACTAAAAAAAAAAGGCAAGTCGAACACTTGGGAATTCATGTACACGAACAAATGGTGCCGGCTGCGTCCTGCTACTGACGGACGGACGGCCATCACCCTAGCAGCGTCCCTTCCAGCCGGTTCTCGGCCGGCATCTATTATGTATAGCCGAGTTCCGTATGACGACCTGTTCATCGTGCACTGGCAATGCACATCGGATCTGGCAGAGCATCTACAGGTCTACATCGGCTACGTCCACCAGAAATAGGGCAGCTTCCAGGACCTTCCATCTTGCTTGTTATTCTGCTCTGCCTCATGCTTGTCAAAAACAATATATATTTTCATTGCAGTAGCCAAGCAAGTGTCACTTCCTAGGCCTTACGGACCCTCAGCCAAACAGCTCCCAGTCGATAATTTTGACGATGCGGAGTGTCTGTGAATATATCAAATGTTCCAGCCATTGCGGTCGTTGTGAAAACAGACGAGCGTCTCCATATGCCACTTCCGTGATGAAGATGTTCTCGAAATCGTAGTCCGAGACAAATGTCATGTTTCTCCGGATCAAGAGCATGCCGTCGCCGAAGTCTGTCCGTGGGGAGAAATTTGTCTTCCATGTAATCAGCATAGCAAGCATGCAGTAATCGCCCCATGCAGGTGAACTACAATTCTATCGAGGTGTATCTTGTTAGGCAGCAGTTCTCGTGATAGAAACGCAGACAAAATGTCCAGAGGATTTTAAGAAAATTATTCAGACCTGACACTCGTCTTGCCCGCATTCACGCAATGCATTCTCTCTTCTAGGAGGGATTCTGCCTTGCAAGACAAAAATGCTGTCGCCAAACCTAGTAATGAGGTCGGCCAGGAAAGATAAACTTGGTCAGCAAGCAACAGCATAACAGGACAGGGGACACAGACGCTTTCTCGAATCGAGGAGACGAAGGTTGGCGAAGAAAATGGGACCTGGAAACATTACAAGTATTGCGTTTTCCATCTGCAGGAGCCTAGAAGTGCACTCATCGAGTCGAATGCCCCTCTGCCGTCGAAATCGAGACGGGATTCTGCCAACGGTCCTTCTTTTTCGTTCATGACCAATAAACTGTTCCTGCGTGCTCAACAATTGTTTTCTTGTTTTTTTTTTTTCTTTTTTTCTTTTTTTCAAGATAGTGCTGCCCAGATGCAGACACGCAAGCGAAAAGACCCGGGTGGCGAAGAAACAGGGTCAGAGCTGCAGTCAGAGCATGGAAATGCGAGAGAAGCGGCATTGAAGTGCCATTTGCGGCCGCTTTCCAGGCCAGGGCCATGATGACCATGATGCCTCACGACATCTACAGACGGTATGTAGTACGCGTACGCGTACGGAGCTAATCCGTATCGTATCAGAGTAATACTCGCACGTCGTAGTGCTCGACGCGAATAAATGTAGCATGTAGCTTATGCCCCTAGCCAACCAGTGAAAAGCACTCGTATGCTAAGAGCAGCCCCCCCTGTCCGGCCTCCGGTCTCTAATGGTCTCCTGCGGGCCGCTGGCTCGAGGGGCGAATATGTTAAGAAGGGGCGTGCAGCAGAACGGTTCCACTCTGCGAAAAGCTATGGCTGGGACTTGTCGCCCAAAAGAGGCAACCCGCAGAATCCTGGAATTCTTCCATGTGATCTCGCTCGCGAACAACACAAAGGCAGATTTCCGGTATTTTCAATATTGGCAGAGGCCTGCGTAGCTGAAAAAGAAGAGCCGAGAACAGAAAAAGAAAAAGAAAGAAAGAAAGAAAAACAAGGAAGTTGCACAATCGTCAAGGAATGGGGACCTCTGCTCGGACTTGGAGACATCGATCAAGTGATCGATGAGAAGAGACTCGTCGTCCGTCACGAGGGGGCTCACGCACCTCGCGCACCTCACGCAACCATCCACCGCACTTTGGTCGCTGACCCAAAAAATAAGAAATGCATGCTGGGGTATTGAGGGCTAACACGTAAACAAAAATAGCCGAGCCTGGGGGCGACATGGCATACTCGCAAGTCCGCGACCTTCGAGCCTTTGATGCCTCCCACAAGCGTGCGTCTCCTGCAGTCGTGTCTTGGTCCGTAGCTGCCTCTTCGTGCCCTTTTCCTGCTTTGCTTTTTTCGAGGTTGCCTACTGCGACCTGCTGCGACCTGCTGCGACTTGGAACTGCAACCTTGAGCCGAGCAGACAAGACCATTTGCCTGCGAGACAAGAGTGAGGACGGACCATGCCCCTTTCGCGTCTCGTTAGACCGAGTCTTGCCGTTCTCGTGCCGCCTCTCTCGTATCCAGCCCGCGAATTGCTGCTGCCCGCCCTATCTCAGCCCTCTGACGCACCTGTATCTTATCTCGTCTGCCTGCGTTCCCAACAAACTCCTGTGCCGTCTCGGCGTCGCGACATCGAGACCATTCGAGACACTCATGCGCACGCAAAAACAGTTGAGAAAATTGACACATTCACTTTTGAGAGAAGTTTTTTTAAATTGCTATTCTCTCCTTTTGAAAACATGCTCACCGGCACCGACAGCGGCCGACGAGGTATCCACGACGTTGGGACAGATCCAGGGAGTCGATTGTTGAAGGTCCAACATCAAACGTCGATATTGCAAATTGCCCATGGCAATACCCAAAAGGCAACTGTTTTATTTTACTCCGTGTTGGAGGCGACCCCAAGCAGCCCTCGTCCAGGGGCGCCCCCCCTGTCGTCCAGTAAAGTAGTGCCGAAGCGATGTCGGTATTGTGGCTTCTGACAGTACGACGTAATCAAGCTGGTCTTGATCGCACCGAAACCGCGCGGAACGTTTAAAAACCTTGAATGGCCACACCTCGACCTTGACAGTGGCTGGAAACGCGCACCAGCAGTGGCGGCACTCGTATCGCAATGCTCGTTTTGCTCCGGACTGTTGTTTTCCTGCTCTCCTTTGGGAGAGAAATTTGCCACAAGCACAGCCCCCTGGAAAGAAAATCAACCCCTCTTCTCGGGAGAGGAAACGAGGAGAAGACGAGGAAACGTGCTCATCCAGCATTGGAGACAGGAGGCGAAAGAAGTGGCCTCGACCTTTTCGCTTGCAGCTCTCAAATAGCCGAAGGAAGACGACGAAGGAGCACTCTCCCCCCACCCCGGCCGGGCCTCTGAGCTCGGCTCTTGCTGATTGAGCCGGGCCTCTGGGATTTTGCTTTGAGTCTTCTCTTATGTAAATGATGAGATCGTTATCGCCTCTGGTCCTTCCTCACACGGCCGGTCCTGCGTCTTGGCCTTTCTCGGCGCAATCAATCAATCAACCAACGCGTCTCGGACAAATATCAACAATGCAAAATAATACAATGCGCCATAGTTCAATAAGACCATGCAGATCCCATTTTTCTTAGTTTTTATGTACATGCAGGACTTTCTATCGACATGGCACTACTTCGAACGCGGGCAGCTCTTGTTTAGTCGGCCCTGATCAACAGTCGAGCCCGTGGCAGGGATTGGCTCCCTTATTTAAAATGCGAGGGAACGAAACCCGGGACTGTTCAGCCACGCCCATCCATGGCTTGGGGCACATGGCCAAGGAAGAACAATGAAAAATAATAAAAGAAAGAAAAAACCAAAGAGAAGGAGGGGGGGGGGGGGTGCTGAGGAGGCGGGAGCTATACAGTCCCGGCGGCTTGCCTTTAACGGAAACTAGGAGACAGCCGAAAGAAGAAAGCAGTGGTCCTATGGGCCGGCGATATCTTCTTCTGCTTTGCATCCTCCCTTGTTTGCAGTATTCCGTACGAGGGAAGGGGGTCGATATCGACCGAGGTATGCAAGGGGGGGCGTACTCCGTATTACTCGTAAGATATCTCGCACTTGGAAAGCTCGCATCGATTCCAAATAAGCCTGCAACGGAATGGTTCTTCTTTCGTTCTCGCCATATGCGGCCGCTCTGCAATCCTCCAGGGACACGGCGTGAGAAACATACGTGAGCGAGGTAGTACTAATAATACCCCTTTTTTGCAGAGAATCGTCTGGACAGTTTGTCCGCACCAAGAAGAGGATTCATCCGTCTCGAAGGCGGGCCGTGTCAGAGTAAGACAGCTCTAGCAGTTTTCTGCACAGTCGTTTCTGTAGCGCAGTTCGTAGTTCGTCCTGCGGGCGGCGGGGCGTACTCCGTAAGATACTGATGAGAAGAGAGATGGGCAGGTTGCAGTCTTGGAGGAGGTGGCTCTTTTTTCTCTCCTTTTTTTGACTTCTCACTCAGCCGTGTAAGTGCGTCCCGCTTCTCGGTCCCCCCCCCCCCTCTTTCATCCCCCTCCACTCCGAGAATGGCGCTGTGGCCCACCCTCTTTTGTCGTCGCCTCCAAACTAGAGTCGGGAGCCTTGTGTCCCATTGGCTGCAAATTCAAACAAAACGGCCAATCAACATTCTAGAACACACCTTTTGCACAAGGGCGCTCGCCGGGGTCGCAAGTGACCAGGGTCGCTACGCAGTCCCATTGGCCGGAGACCGGTTTCCAACCATTTTCTTTTTTTTTTGCCCTCCTTTATTTTGTACTGGTGTTTTTTTTTCTCCCCTTCTCATGCCCGGCCCCAGTCTTGTGTTCTTGGACGTGCTCTTGGTCACTGCCTACTGCGGTAATGAGCTACATTTGTTCCCTTGTCTCTTATTTCGTTTTCTAGAAAAGAGATATCAAAGTAACGATGAAAATCAAAAGGGAAACCAGGGTTGTATTGCGGCCGTTGCACACTGGAACGGATATGCCTCGCACAGCGTCGCTTTCCCTCGTTTGATAAAAGTCAAAATCAAAAATCCACAGCATTTTCTGTTTCTTGTTCCTTGTTTTCCGACTGGCAAGTCACTGGCATGAAACGGGGCCTTCTCCCTGTTTGATTCTTTTTTTGTCATGATAGGTCCAGCAGCCTCTCTGCCCTCCCTTCATTGAGTCCTCTTCTTGTCTTGTCCCCCCCTTCTACCTACATGCTGACACACACACACACCCCCCCTTTTCCTTTTTTCCGTCTTCTTCTTCTTGTCTTTCCTTGGTACCTGTCGTTCCATTTTTATGGTTCTTTTTTTTCTTCTTCTCTTCTCTCATTTTATTCGGCATGCTTCAGCTGTCTCGAAACGTCTTCTCGATACCGGAAACTGACTGGCTTCATCTCCCCTTTTTGTCATTCTTCTTCAGCTTCCACAATGTCTGACTTGGAACCTCCTCTCAGACAACTATGGAGAGCTGAGCACCGGGTGTATTGGTCTGGCTCTTGGCCCATTTACCCAATGCCCTTGGAAGGAGTGGGACGAGGTCGTCCGGTCTACTACTCGAGTCCTCTCTCTCTTGTCCAAAAGAGACGATCTCACCATCCCCTCTTTCTTTATACCCACACCTCCTTCGTTTATGTGTACGATAGGTCTCTTTTTTCAAGACCAAGTCTCCCTTTTTCTCTCCTGCATATGTTGCTTTTCTCTAGACCAGCCTGCGCATTGTCCCTCTGTCCCTTTCTCTCGTTCATATTGTTCCATCTTCATGCAACAGCAACAGCCACCTCCTCGTTTCCCTCTCTCCCCTATCCGCGTCGTATTCCGCAAACAACTTCATTGGCCCTCTCTTCTGTCTATCGTCGGACGTCCTCTCCGACTCGTGACAAGAATAGTTGGCCCGGGCAGCGCGCTTACGCTTGTTTCAAGTGCCTCTTGACTTTCTCCGTGCCTCTAGAGGGTGGGTGGAGCAACCAAAAAAAGGAAAAAGAAAGTCCTTAGTGCTTCATTCTCCTCTCCCTCTCTCTCTCTTTCTCCCGTCCGTGTCTCCTCCATCGTGCGCCTAGACCCGTCCGCCTCTCTCCACTTCGAGCAAGACTCTCCCCTTCATGATCGCACTATCCGGGTTCACTCTTCTGTCGTCTAGCCCCGTAGCGAAAGCCGTTAGTATTTTCACACCCCGTGGCGAGTTTGAACGAAGAGATAGAGGTACGGAGTATGAGTTCTCGTACGAGCACGCGGTATGGCTCTCATCGGATGTACGTCGCCTGTTCTGGACATGAAAGGTCTAGTCCTTCCCGTAGTAGCTCAAACATCTAGCCTCCCCCCCTCCTTTCCGTCCTTTCCGCCACTTGTTGATCTTCCCTGGCCATCATTTTTTGCTACTCGCCCGTCTCCTTTGGATGATCCGTCGCGGAAGCCAGGTTGGCCCGTCCCAAGGTGGCCCGTGGCCGCCGTTGAACAAAATACAGGCATTGCTCCATACAAGCCACCCCCGTCCCTTTAATATCCGTCTCGGCATCAGCCCTGTGGAAGGCGAGGCCTGCGACTGGCAGACGCAGGTCGTCAGCGCAATTTCCTCACGAGATGGCAATTGTGAGAGGCAGGGCCGGACTCTCTTTTGAGAAAGGTATGAGACGCTGCCGACATTGGCACCAAATTTGGTGGCAGTGGCAAATGACGACAGCATTGAGAAAGTTTCGTTTCGTAGTTTTTGTTTTGCTTTTGTTTAATTTCGGAGCATCGTGCATGTAATGCATCAGGCCGCTTGGCAAATCTGCAAACAATGCGAGATGCTGCATGGACTGCTTTAGTGGCATGCGACGTCGTATGCGCTCGCTTCTGCTTTTTATTTTTATTACCGGACCAGGCACATGAGAAACACGCATGCGCAGCAATATACACAGGACGAGGGCCCTCCTCCGGGGCAAGTCTGCTCCTACATCCGGGCGCCGTTCCCCCGGCCAAGTGAAAGACGAGAAGACGTTGTCTGCCGCCTGCTGCGACGTCGGTACAGTCTGCATACATACGGCAGCAGATAGCCCAGCAGCTCAACACTTATCGTCGTTTCTGCGTCCTGGGGCGCAATATATAGATAGCACCCACACCTCTGGGCAGCCGCCGTCGGCGCAGAAAGCCCGGCCGTTTCATGCGGAGTCCTGGTTATCGTTTTGAGTGCTGTCGACAGTGCCCATTTAATATACTTTGATTGGTTTCGTAATATGTCAGTTTTCACAAAAATCAACTAAAAAAAAAGAAGAAAGAAGAACAAACAAATGGAAAAAGCCGCAAAAGAGAAAAAGACAAAGTGCAGAAAACGTCCGACCTACCAACAGAAGACGGCCGGATGTAGATATCACTGCGTATTCTTGGGTCACTGGCTGGGCAGCGCGCATCTTACTCCGTATCTTACGAGCAGTTGCGGTAGGCACCACACAACCCCAGCAAGCAAGCAAAGGTGCAGCAATGAAGGATGCCTGCTGTGTAAGATACTTCGTATTGATATCTCGTCCAGCCCGTTGGGACGCTGCACAGAGACGGAAAGGGAAGAAGGCCATTTCCGACTGCAAATTCGACAACCCTCCCTTGGCTAGCTGGGGGAGAGGGTTGAATGTCTGTGCGGCCAATGGATTCTTCGATCTCTCGTCATTGTCGCCCTGGCTGACGGGGCTACACACGCGCAAAAGGACGTGCACGCTGGCCCCAGCAGACTGGTGGAAGGAGTGCGAGGGAAGCGGAGAACAGCCGGAGGGGAGCAGGAGCGTGAGAAGGAACACGGACAAGTCTGGGTGGATTCTCTTCCTGGGAGCGCGGCAAACCAAACATGCCATGCAAAACGGTGGTGTGTGTCTAGAGAGCGCCAGAGAGAGCGCCAGCGAAGAGCGCCAGCGAGCGCCAGTGAGAGACGCAGTCGGGTGGCGCTGCGCGCGACAGCTGCATTGCTGAAGGAAGAAATGACGAAAAGAAGCAGGGAGAGAGACGGCGCGACAATTGGAAAGCCCGCCGTGTGCAAAATTAAACAACGCACAAATGAAGTCATCATGAGATCGAGAGTTGATCTTTCAGCTGCATCGTGAAATTGCGGCCACCCACTGACTAAACCGACGGTGTTGTTCGTTCTTTCCCCTTTTGGCTGCGCACCCGACTCGTGCCCCCTGCCTCCTAAACTCGCTCGGGCAGCACAAATAGCCACAGAACAGCGGCTTTCCGACCGTCCCTTCCTCGTACTCCAGAGGGTGTGCTTGTATATGCAGGTCGCACCTGCACCGCCGCCCTCCGGCTGCTGGAACTTGCCTGCATGGTGCATGCACCTGCGTTGGTGCTTCTTGCCTTTTCCGGTACATTGTTAGTCTGCTGGGCCGCCCGCGCTGCCCGCACACCCACTCTGCCTGTGGTGTCTGCCTTGGCCAAATGCCGCGCATGACCGCGGTCGCACGCAACTGGGACCTGCTGCCACCTGCTGCCACCACGCAATATGTGTCCTCCGTATATACGCAAATCGCAGAGCAGGAAAGCGCCCCATTCTGCGAGTAGAAACTGAGATACCCACGGAGCATTAGAGAGCAGAGCACTTGGAAACAGCCGCCGAAACGCAACTTCCTCGTCGGCCCTCCTGTGGCGCTACCACCACCACCGCTCTTTCCCAGCTGGCCTGCTGACTCGTGTCGTCTGCAGCGGCCAGTCAGGGTCTGCAGTGCAAAAAAACAGGAAAGAGCGGTGCATACGAGTACGAGAAACGACGATGACTTGCGGTGGGGGGAAGGCGCGGAGCATTCCGAGGAGAGGCAGACGGATTTGCGAACAGCAGGCAGTTTTCGCACATCACAGATAAATGATAAATAAATAAATAAACCAACGGAGAACGTCCTGCGATGCTCCTCCGACATCGATGCATCACAGTGGACCGTCGCAGCGCCTGTCAACCCAATCCAGGACGTCGCTGCTGCGTCGCCGGCGCTCTGCTGCGTTTTCCGCCGTCGGTGTTCTATTTTTTGCCTGCATCGGCGGCGGCGGCGGCCCCGGTAGCCCTCTCTACGCTGCACCCCTCCAGCCCACTTCTGGGGGGGGGGGGGGGGGGGGGGGGGGGGGGGGGGGGGGGGGGGCGGGGGGGCGGGGGGGGGGGGGGGGGGCGCCGC
>WNYD01000170.1:49671-63871 GCA_021396205.1 Sporothrix brunneoviolacea
TGTGGTTTCCGCGGGGGGTGTTTTTTTTTTTTCCTCCTTCGGCGGGGGGGGGGGCCCCGGTTGCCCTCCACCCGCGGCCCCCCCCCCCCCAAATTCCCCCCCCCCCCCCCCCCCCCCCCCGTTTTCTCGACTTCGCCTTCTCACTCCACCTCCTCTCTCGCCGCCCCTCCCACTGCAGAACGACGTCGTACTCTCGTCCTGCAGCGGGCCCATTCCTCCTTCAGCCCTCCAGCCCTTTCATGCACCACTCGCCTCGCTCTCTCTCCACGCCTGGCCCTGCGCTGGGCCCTCCCGACTCAGAAAGCGGAGGTCGAGATTTTGTATATCTCTCCCCACCACCCTCTTCTTCTCGCTCACCCTTCCTCCTGTTTACGAGTTTCTCACCCTCCTTTTCCTTCTTCACGAGCTTCTCGTCTAACCTCTTCCCCCCTTCGTTCTCTTCTCTTCATCCAGTCGTGGCGTCGTCTTAGTCCCTTCTTCCCGTCCCCTCACTTCACTTCACCATCGTCACTTTTCCCCTTGTCACTGGGAACCGCCCGACTGCCCTTTGCTTTGCCTTCTTCTTCTTCATCTTTTTTTTGTTTCTTTTATATTTCTTTCCTTCTCCCTGTTTTCCCCTCCCCCCCCGGTCTTCCCTTCACTTTTAGCTCCCTCCACCCCCTGCTGTTCCCAGAGTTGTGGTCCGCCATCCGCCATCGCCATTGCCACCTCCCCCGTTTACATCTACCTCATCCTCCGCCGAGGCCGTTCCCCGATCGACAACTCCGCGCTCCCTCAGCTGTGCTGTCTTCTCTCACACCCAGTCGCCATGCCTCCCCAGCTGCTACCAGCGTCGGCTGCCGCCTTTGCGCCCCGAGCATCCTCCGTCAATGTCGTCCTGGGCTCCAAGGTCGAGCCGTGGCTCACGCAGACTCTCAAGCGCATCAACCGGATAAAGCGCCCACTCAACAGCGTGCCGCAGCACCAGCGGTGCCTCACAGAGACCCTCTCCTCCGAAAACGCAATCTGGACGCTCGCGTCGCTGATGGTCGCCAAGGCTCCCGAGACCGAGCTGCGCAGAGACTCAAATCCTCTCGTCGAGGCCCTCTTCAACTACCAGCTCATCACGGTCGAGGCCTACATCGTCCACGTCGACATGGTCCTGCGGAACGAGGTCGCCTTCAAGCTCACGCCAGACTCAATCGAGGCGCTGATCGAGTATCACAAGGACATCCACTGCGTCGACGCCAAGGCCAACACCTACGACTGGTCCGAGAAGGAGCAGCAGTGCAAGAAGCTGCACAACGACTTCATCCAGGCCATCAACAAGTACGTCTACCGCACCCACGTGTCTGCGCTCGAGGGTCTGGAGGAGGACGGCGCCGGCGAGCTGCTCTGCGGGAAGAGCGACGAGGTCAAGACCAACATTCTCGGAATGTTCAAGGCGCTGCTCCCGCCGCCGCCAAAGGTCGTCGACGTTTTCCGCCAGCCGCCGCTGCTGCCGAGCAACTCCAACGCCAACCTGAGCAGCCTCTGGGCACAGCAGTCTCTCGCCGCTGCTGCCCATCCCGCCAGTGCCATGGCTGCCGCCGCCGCCGCCGCTGCCATTGCCGCCACCGCTGCGTCCATCACCACGACGCTGCCCGCCCCTGTCGAGTCGTGGCGCGTGCTCCCGTCAAGCCCAAACATCTCGGCAACATCCGTTGATTCCAACAACACAATCTGGACCAACATGGGCCTGCACGAGATGCACAACGACATGCAGCAGATGCACCACGCTTCGCCTTCCCCGCCTATGCCTTACAGCCAACCGTACTCCACGGCCGCGCTCTTCTACGGCTCGTCTCCGCTTGTCACCGCCCCCATCCCCCATCTGCCACTGCCGAGTATGCTGGCGCCACAATGTGGAGTCAGCGTTGGCTATGGCGGCTTTGGCTGGGATCGGTATCATGAATACACAACCATGATTTGACAACCAGCGGTCGTCACTGGAACAATCACAGATACCGGGTCCCCATCAGTTACAACAACGGCGCCTGCCACCACTGCTCCATCTCCTTCATATCTCTGAGCGAGAGAGAGCTCGTGGTCATTTTCCTTACCCTTACGTCAAAAACAAAAGCCCCAAAAAGATATTTCCTTTCTATCTTTTTCCTATTTGGTTTGTTTCAGGGACGGCGTTACGTGAGCTCGAGAACAGCAAACCCTCGAAAATAAACAAAAAAGGCAAGCGACAGCATAGCGGAATTTTCGATCTGGCATCAGGAAAGCGGCGACGCGACAGCGCAGCGAGCAGCTGCAGCGGCAATAGCATCAATAGCATAAACGGCGGGCATTCTCATTATACAGGGCACATCGGCGTTCAGCATTCAGCACAAGGAGCAATGGGTCGGCACTTACACATACACAATTCACCACTCCGGGGACTTAATTTTTCCATCTCCTTCAGCGAGCGAGCGATATTTTCTTTTTTTTTTTCAGCCCCATTTCTTTCATTTCATTTTCATTTTCATGGGTCACAGGGAAGAGGTGAAGACTTTCCACCAGCACGATCCGCAAGGTCGGTCACACAGCTTTTTTGTTTTGCTTTTTTTTTCCCTCTCATTTTTCTCTTACTCCCTCATCATGGCTGGGTCTTCGGACGGGTACATATTGCATTTTGGAAGGGCGAATACAGGCGGACCTTGGTTTCTCTTTTTTAAAGACAATTGCAGCAATGCAGTCTGGCAAGAATCCAGACAAAAGACACTATTTTGGTTTCTCTTTTTCTTTTTCTTTCTTTGTTTTCTCTCTTCTACTTGTCCACTACATATACTTTCCGCTCTGTTTTGCTACCCCCCCTTTTTTGGTTACGGCGGCACTGGCATTTTTTTCTGGAGATACCCCCAACACGCACATCTGGTCCAGTTACCGTATTGCGTTTCGCTCATTTCGGGCTTTCGTTTCTTGTCCTTCTTTTGATTATATTTCAGTTGCAGTCCCGGGGGGCCTTTTTGGGGCCTTTTATGTCCTTCTTTTACGGAATGATTTACGGCCTTTTACGACGGATATACCCTAATACGAGCTTGACGAAGAGTTTTTTCTTTGTAAGGAAAAACTAGCGGATTACTTTTCGACGTAATTCCTCTTTACGAACAGCGAGCATGCTATATTCGACATCGGAAGCTTCTTGATCGAACTGGCTTCTTTCAAGAACCGATTTCACTTTAATCCGCAAAAGGCCGAACTCACAATTCTACATCATTTCGTTCTCCAGGGCATCGGGAGTGTCAACAAGAGAAGAGGCAAAGCAAGAGGCACATTTGCTAGCAACTGGTTGTGCGCAGATCCATGCCCTGCTGCCCCCTCTTGTTGACGACACTCTTGGATGTGCTTAGGACAGTCGGGGCTCTATGCGAATTGAGAATATTAATTTTTGAAGCTAGAAGACGCCGCTTCAAAGGACAGCATTGGATACAGCTCTACACGGCCACGAACTGCTGGGTCAATTCGATAATGGTCACTCTAGCGGCTCCTTTGCTGGTCCTCGCCGCCGCAGCCGGTCCTTCTCCCTCCTCACACCAAAACGGAGAACACCACCACCTCACACGACGTGCTGCCCGGCTTTTTTTGGATTCGGCCTCCTTGGTTCTGAACTTTGGACCAACAGGGAAATCCACTACACGTACGTGGAGAAATGGAGGAGGTTTGGGGATGGGGATTTTGGCAAACAACTGTAGCTCACCTCGCTACGAGACTTTTTCAGAGCCTCCATAAATTGGACGCATGGAAGTCGGCTTCATCCACCTGGGGAAAGGGGGAGGGGAAAAGAAAGGGGGGGTTCGCGAAGCAGGAGAAGGGCTCGCCGCGCGAGGTTTTTTTCTTTTCCTGGAACCGTCACCTGCTTTCTTTTCTCGTTCCCCTTTCAGTGGTAGGCCATCTAAGAGGTGCTGGATTTTTTCTTTTGTCATTCTTGTGTCTCCTTTGTCTTTCGGAACAAGGGCCTTCCCGGTGATTGCCCCGACTCCGCGCCTCGTGGGACGCAGCTTTCCTACGCAGTATTATAGCCCGCCTCTTCTTTTGTGACTCCGTGTGTTCTCTATTATTATACATAGCAGTTAATCTGGAGCCAAATGCAAACAAACAAACAAAAAAAACCGGATCAAACATGCCTGTACCCTTATTTTTGACTGGGCTATATCATTGTGATCGAGCCATACACTCCGTCCGGTTTCTAATATCACAACAAAGCAACCCTTGCTTTGTGCAACATCCGAATATTCGGGAGATCGAAAAATAAAAAATAAAAATAAAAGCGGTGAGAAGCATGAGCAGCATAGCCGACAGGGTAAACCGCAGAAGAAAACCTGGGGGTTCGGAAGTTTTGAATTTCTGCTCGTCATGCAGTTTTTTTTTTCTTTTTCTTCTTTTCATTTTGTCATCGTGGGGAAACACAAGGAGAGGATATAAAACAAGCAAAAGGAAAGTGGTGGGGGAAAGAAATAGCTGTCCCCTCCGGGACCTGGTCACAGCCCGTCTTCCGTCGGGGGTCACGACATGTTCTCTGCCCCCCACACACACCCGCCTTTCCCTGTCCCCTTTCCCTTCTCTCCGCGGAATGCAGCGTATTATAATTGCAGCTGTCTGCATATTCTTTTTCCCTTGTTCCTTTTTTTTTTGGTTTGCCTATGCTTCTTTTTTCTTTTCCTTCTTGCCATCTTACCTGCTCCCTTGCCATTGTCTTCCCTGTGTGCAACGTAAGTGAAACAAGAACCGGCTAGGTCAAAGAAGAATGTTTTTCTTGTTTATTTTCGTCTTTTTTTTCTTCGTCGTCCAGTTTTATGCATATTTGTGGTATCACCCGATGCTGCATCTCCGTTATTCCCATCTACCGTTTTAGGATATCGTCTCCGCGCTTCTGTCTCGGTGTAGCTGTCTTCCGTGATTTGCTTCTTGCTTCACATATCCTTTTAATAATTTAATCTTCTTTGGCCGGCGATTTCGAAAGGGAGGGGTTGTTTTATGAAACGGAAACACAAAACACTGACGAAATTCCTTTGAAGTTGTACTTTTTCAAGACCCAGATATTGTGTCAGTATTTTATTTGGCCCGGGGGGGGGGGTTTCTTTTCTTAATTTTTTTAAAAAAAAAACACAGGCCAGACTAATAGGTACAAAAATAATAGAAACAAAGGAAAACCATTGCATTGAACGTGTACGATGTCATAGTATTATTGCGGTGAACGAATGCCCCAAATTGAGATGGGAAATGGAAGCCGAAAAAGGTGAAACAAAAATGCCGGCTTCGCCTCTTTCAGCCGGACAGCTCTCTTGCAATGCCTTGCGCAATCCAGTCGGCAAACGCCATCGTCGTGATCATCGGGTTGACGCCGCTCGCGCTCGGGAACACGCTGGCGTCCGCCACGTACAGGCCGCGCGTGCCCCACACCCGGCCCCGCGGGTCGACCACGCTGGCCCTGCCCTGGTCGTCGCCCATGCGGCAGGTGCCCATCTGGTGGGCCGACGCGAAGGGCGTGGCTATGTTCCAGCCGCCCCAGAGGGGCGACGCCGACAGAGCCGCCCGGCGCACGTCGTTGGCCCAGGCCTCAAAGCCGGCGTCGTCCTTCTCGGTGATAGACGCAGCGCCGCCGCCGCCGCCGCTGCTGGCATCATTTGAATCTTTGGAGCGGGTGTACGGGCGCGTGCCGGCCACGTAGGGCCGGATCTCGTTGGCACCGGCAGCATGGCACAGCCGCGCGATGCCAATGACGCCCTCGACGGCGTGCTCTCTGTCCAACGCGGACGGCAGGTAGTCAACGACCGGCTGGCCCGTCGTCGGGTCGGGGAACACGCGGCCGCTGTCGCGGTCGCGGGTCAGCGCAATAAAGCCGTCCATGTGGCGGTAGCGCATGGCCGCGAGTTTGAAGTCGAGGCTGTCGCTCCAGGGCAAGTTGGCCATGATGGCGTACGGCTGGCAGTTTTCATCATTAGCGACTAAGTCGTCTTTCCCTTCGTCAAGTAAAAAAAAAAAACTGGCGAATACGTACGACCATGCATGTGGATTCGAGCCGAGGGCCGTGATACTCGCCGTCGAGATCCTCGAAACTAGTGCAGATACTTGTGATGATACCCTCTGCAAGACAAAACTATTAGCATTGTATTCTTCGGGACCAGAGACCACGTCGCCGTGCTCAAGACTGCTGATTTCTTACTGTCCATCGGCTGAGTCTCCTCGTCAAAGAAGGCAGAAATAAAGTTGCAAGGATGGAGATGGAGGTTCTGGCCGATTTGGGGATTCTTGAGAGAGAAGGCACGAGTTAGCATTAGCAAATCAGCTTTCAACATCTATTACAGATTGGGCGGGCAACTCACTGCAAGGCCGCTCTTGAGCAGCAGAACCGGGCTCCATAGACTGCCGCAGGACACAATGACCTTCTTCGCCTTGATGACCACCCTCCTCTTGTGGCGCTCATCGGCTGGGCCCGCAACGCCTCCGCTGGCGTCCCTGGATATCCATGTGCCGACAACGCCGGCAGCCTTCGGCCCGGACGCAGAAGAGGTGTGAGGAATGGGCGTGGCGGCCGCGCCTTTGGCGGCGCCATTGTCATCATCAAACAGGACGCGCTCCACGTGGAAGCCTTCGATGAACTGGGCGCCCGCCTTTGCAGCAGCTGGCAGCCAGCTCACAGACGTGCCCAGCTTCTGGGCACTGGCACAGCCCAAATGGCAGTAGCCGTCGTCGTGCGGCTTGCCGCCCTTGGCGTTCTGAAGCAGCGGCTCGGCCGTGAATCCGAGCTTGACGGCGCTGTCGAGAAGCACGCGACCACGGTGGGACTGTTTGTCGTCGACCTCGGCAACGCTGCCTGGGATCTGTTCGCTCTGGTCGTTGACGCCCATAAAATCGCACACGCGGTCCAAGGACTCGTCAAAGGCCGGCGTGTTGATAAAGGCCATGCCGGGCTGGCCCTTGGGAGCCCACTCCTGCCGCACCCTGCCAGGCGTCTTCAGGCAGACAGACCAGTTGATCGTCCCGCCGCCGCCCCAGCATGCTCCCGCGAGCACGGATATGGACGGGTCGGTGGATGCCAGGACGCCGTTATTTTCGAACAGCAGCCTCGCGCCTTCGTTCTGCGGCATGGGCAGCTGTGTCTGCGGGAAATGGTAGCCCTTTTCTACGACGACGACGCGATGACCAGCGGCTGCAAGCACCTGGGCGCACACGGCGCCGCCACAGCCGGAGCCGACAATGACGATATCGGTTTCCAAAGTGTCGGGCTCGTCCGAATCGCCGTCCTGGCTGAACTGCAAAAATTCGAAATTATGGCCCGGGCCAGCCCGCCAATTCGGCGGAACATCTGAATAGCCGGTGACTTGGCGGAACATTGGGGCGGACATCAGCCACGACGTCTGCGCCAATGCCTGGAACGACCGGGCCACCTTTCGGAATATCGGTGACCAGCCGTGGGACCAGGCTTTCAGAACCGCTTCACGGACATGGACCGGCTGCTGATGGACCGGCGTGCAGTAGCCGGTCAGCAAGAAGGCTCCAGTCCGGCCGCTTTGCAGCGGGAGAAAACAGTGAGAACGTATTTCTATAAAAGCCAAGGAGACTCGCGGAAGGCAGCACCGCTTCTGTTACATACGAGAGCAGCGTCAACAAGCCACCCAATTCCTTTGTGGTTTTGGGAGAGACGCCAGACAACGTGCGCCTGACCGCATGGAGGAAATTTGGGTTGTCGGATGGCCGGTCAGCCAGATACTCGGCGACCAAGGCTGCATCTGGCGGATCCGAGACGGCGGCACGTGCGTGAGCGATGGCAGCTTCATAGTCGCTCTTTGGTAGCCTTTTGAAGCTGGCGCGGTTGAACTCGAGGCCATCTGCGGCGGCTTCGATCGTCTGCTTCCCACTGAGACGCGCATCGTCCGCAGCCACCACGGGCGCCAGAACGGCATCGAGCAAGGACAGGAGCACGGCCCACTGGGTGTCGTCCCACCAGTCGCCCCGGGGTGCCGGCGCGAGGCGAGGAACGTCTGGTGCCGTCTGCGATGATGCCATTGTTGTGGGTGGACGCGATGGCGAGCTGGAGACAAGCCGGACCGGCGACGGCGAAGACAGACACGTCTGGTTGAGCAAAAAACAAAAGAACAAAGCGAAGATGATGGAAGCCCTTTATTTTCGGGGCTAGATACGAAGACACGGAGGCACGAATACATCGCGCTCTTCAAGAAGACAGTCGTCAAGAGGAGTCGGGCGTGTTCCCCCTTCACCTTCCCCTCTTTTGCGATTCCCACGACATGGCCTGCGGCCCGTACCCAGTGTCCTCGGCACGGCCAAGGCGGAGGTGCTGAGCATATGACAACTCTGACAGCTGCCCAGAACTCGACGAAGTCACGCGACAAGCCTTTTAACCCGTGGCAGCCTTGCCTCCCCCTCTCAGTCGCACGATGCCCTTTCCATGGCCCCGCTGGCGAAGTCGATGTTGGTGAGAAGCTTGAATGCACAAAGCCAAGAACAGCCTCTCTCACGTCAGACGCATGAGCCCGCGTGCGACTTTGAGCGGATCGGGATCTCAATGCTGCGGCGGCCCATTTTCAGGTGCGACATTCAGACTTATGAGCGCGCTCATTTCTTCTGCATTTCATCGACTCGTTGCTCTTCGCTGCGGCACCATTTCGAGCTCGAGATGCTGGAGCTGGAAGGCAAGGTTGGATTCATTATTCCCACTGTCTCGGCACTGTGTTGGTACATGGTAGCGCTTTTCAGCTGACTACTCCAGCTGTTTCTGGACACACCTTTCCCCAAAGAGCGCGTTATGCTGCCGTTTGGCGCGTGAGCTGCACAAAACGTCGTAAAGGGCCCAATGGACGTCGAAAGGCAAGCGGCCGTGTCTGACGACAGGATCAGAGGGAAACCCAGGCCAGAGACGCAGCAGCCTGCATAACAAGATGTGGTGATGTCGGACTGCTCGGATTGAGGGATCGCGCGGGAAGAGGCTAGCCTCGAGGCGGCAGAATGCGGGGAAAGCCCGGGATCTTGGATCGCCAGAAGAGAGGGAGGGAGGCGCAGAGCTGGAGATGTTGAGAAGAGAGACGGCCCAGAAAAGAAAAGCTCGCCGAGACGAGACGAGCATCATCGGATTCGACGCTTGTTGGCAAGCCTCGGCTGCTGACTAGGGGCAGGACGCTGCCCGAACTGGCCCCCTGCTATCTCGCCCCACGCTCAGGTTGCAGACGTGAAAAGAGCATCCAAAAGCACGTGAAAACGGGGCTGACGGTAGTTGCTGCCCCGTTCTGGCATTGATCCCGAGTCTATGTTGCGCTGCTTGCTCTGCTCCTTCTTAGTCCAGACAGCTCAGACCGGCTGGCGCCTTCTGCCATAGTGCTCCGCGCAGCTGCGCATAACTCTGCTCTTGCTCTTCTCGTTTTTGTTGGGGAGAATGCGGGGCAGTTTTGCCCGTTTCAACAGCAGGTCAAACTGAGCTGTGCGTCGCTCTTTCTTGGCTGGTATGCCTGTCGTCCTCCTGTCGTCCTCTGTCGCGCCTTCTGCGTGCGAAACCTGCGCTGTTTGTGCTCGGGTGCAGCGCAGGAGCTCTGGCAAGAGCAGTAAGGTGCGATTGCAGTTGCAATGGCATGGTTTAGACCACTTCGGGTAATTGCGCGTGGGATCTGGTTGACAACGTGAGGGAGGAGCGATGAGAGGAGGGGGGGCAAGGAATGGGTGGCACTAAAAACAGGGCAGGGCCTGGCTGTAAGTCGACGCTTCTCATTGGCCAATTCGCACTTTCCCAACAAAAAATTCGTTTGCTTTCTTTTTCCTGTTGTTCTCAATGCGGCAGGAACGTGGAAAAAGACAGACACGGAAAGAGAGACGACCTGCGCCGACCAGAAAATGCCCCGACCGCCGGCCGAGTGTCGTGTGCCACTGGCCTTGGCCCGAAAAAGAGCAAACAGAGGAAACAGAGGATACAGAGAAAGAGCAACCCCCTGAGAACCAGGCAAGCAGCAGAGGAGGAAAGTGCGGGAGAAGGGGCCAGGAAGGACCACGGATGTCTCTGCTGCCGATGAAACGCGTTTCTTGTCTGCCTCTTCCGGCCTCTTCGACCAGGCCTGCGCGGATCTCGAGAGCGCCCAACTAAGAAGCGCCTGTAGCTGCTGCAGCGACTGCGGTTTAGTCGTGGACGGGCCGCGCACTTTTAGCAGGAGCGACCTGTGGAACCTTGCGTCACTGCTTCGTAAGATGTCTTGCTCGAATTCATGATCGGCCGTTGTTTCCCGGCGTCGCAATTCGCCCCTGCCGTACGGAGTAATAGTCGAGTCCTTCCTGCTCAAGACACAGAGAGTCATTCCCAACAAGAAGAGGCTTCACGCGCCGACGGCCCTAGTTTGCCTCGGCGTCGTAGGCTAGCTGGAGCTTGCTTCGTGCACTTGGCATCCGTGGGATTCGTGAATTCGCCTCTGCCCTCGCCGCAGATACCGGGAAGGCAATTGGAGACCCCCCACCCGGTGGACATCTGCCCAGACCTGTGATCCAGCCTGATCCCTTCCGGCGGTCGGATACGGTTTCTATCCGTAGATCAGTAGCTGGCATGCGGTCGTGATTTCCTGGGCCTGCGAGCTGTGCCTTCCGCTTCTCTCAGTCAAAAAGCAGGCCGCTCGTTGTTTCCCTCCCTTGCACTACCCCCCCGGTGCTCCGGATGTCTTGTCTTGTTGACGCCGCACCCCTCTGAGTTCTCTCTTTGTCTTCTCTTCCTTTCCTCTTGATCCTTTTCTCTCTTCCACCCTCTCACGCTCCCAGGCCACATTTTATCTTCATCTTGTCCCCCGAGATCTTCCAGGCCTCCTTTCCTCCCTAGCTATCAACTAGCTGCTGGCACTTTTATCGGAGCTCGCGACCGCCGTGTTCAACTCGTCTGCCCCTCGCCAACGGCGGCTTGCACAGACAGCCTCCCAAGCTTTGCCTCTTTATTCTTATTTCCCGATCTCTGCACCTCGTTTTCCCTACGATTGTCTTCTTCTTCTTTCCCAATTACCCAAGCAAGGCCATATTCTACTTGGTGCCAGTCCTGCCCTGACCACCAGGCGCACACATTCAAAATGGCGCACGTTCTTGCACAGCTGCCCTCTGCCTCGCTCTTCCGTTTCCCGCCAAACCCAGAGCCTGCTTTTATCCCGCCGCCCCAGCCGGGTGCCCTGGCCTTTGCTCCTCCTATTTCTATATCAGACCGGGCATATGCGGCGGCTCTCGATGTCCGCGTGCCGTTGACCATCGCGGCCGTCTATGCGGTCACCGCCAAGCTCCTCAACCGGTACAACAAGTCCACCGGACGCCGGCCCTGGTCCATCAGCCAGACGCGGGCTTTCTTTGCCTTTGTCGTCCTTCACAATGTCTTTCTCGCTGTTTACTCCGCCTGGACTTGGTTTGGCATGCTGGGTACGCTGCGCCGCAGCGTCGCCAACCCGTTTACCAACACCGGTGACAGCGGCACTGGTGGCTGGGCCGCTACGGTGGACAGTGTGTGTCGTCTGAACGGTGCCCCGGGGCTGGGTAACGGTCTGCGGTACGACGAGGGAGCCGGCCGTTGGTTGACCCAATCTTCGTCCGATTTTACTGCCACCCCTGACCGCAACCAGCCTGGTCGCATTTGGAACGAAGGTCTTGCTTTTTACGGCTGGATTTTTTACCTGAGCAAGTTCTACGAGGTCCTCGACACCTTCATCATTCTTGCCAAGGGTAAATACAGTTCGACTCTGCAGACCTATCACCATGCCGGTGCCATGATGTGCATGTGGGCCGGTATGCGGTACATGAGCGCTCCTATCTGGATGTTTGTTTTTGTCAACTCCGGCATCCACGCCATGATGGTAAGCATGTATTTTGTTTTCCATTTCCAATTTTTTTCCGTCTCCTGCCTGTCTGCTCACACATTCTACAGTACAGCTACTACACCTTCACGGCCTTCTCCGTCCGCGTCCCTACCAAAGTCAAGCGCTCGCTGACCTCGGCGCAAATCACTCAATTTCTCGTTGGAGCCTCTTATGCGATGGCCTACTCATTTGTTTCATATACTGTTCCTGTCTCTGCCCCAATCGCCGGGGCCCCTACATCTCGCTCAGCATCCACGCCGTCCGCTGATGCGACAGACGGCCCACCATCCATTCTCACGGCGCTTAAGAACCTCTTGTCCGGATCTACAGCCAGCGCTGCAGCATCTGTACAGACTCCGACGCTTGCCAATGATACTTCTGCTAAGGGGGGTCAAGCACCTCCTCCCAGCTTCAAGACCGTGCCCTGCATTGTCACCACGGGCGAGACTTTCGCGATCTGGCTTAATGTTCTTTATCTCGCACCCTTGACCTACCTCTTTGTGAAGTTCTTTATTACTTCTTATCTCCGTCGGAGCACCGCCGAGAGCGCGCGCGTCGCTCGTCTCGGTAAGAATGGAGTTGACGGCGCCACGGATTCTAAGGGATACAACCCTGCTGGCGCCTCTGGAACCGGGCCCGCTACCCTCGCTGCTACTATTGCCACAACTGAGGCCCAGGTCCGCCGCCGTCTGAGCAATGTCGGGAATCTGGCTGAGAAGGCCGGCTGGGATGCTGCTAGGGGCCTCGAGAAGGAGGTGTATGGAGCCTCCGGCGAGGCCATAGAGACAGATGACTCGATTCCGGATGCTGCTGCCAATGCAACGATCGCTAGGACTAAGAAGCCAAAGGGGCGGACTACCAAGCACGGCAAATAAGCAAAGATGCGATGAAACAAACTCAATTGATCAGGTTTGTGCCAAAAGGGAGAGATAATCCTCCCGTCCAAAGGAACAAAACGAGAGACAAGGAGAGACAGCGACCGGAGCAAAAATTCATGTATCCATATCTTAACGGGCCCGGTGATAGAAGAACCGGTGGCGAGGGGACCTAAAGATAGATGAAGAGCACAAGTACAGGGCAAAACAGGTGAAGCGCTCCGTGCGGGTGAGGGATTTCACGGAGCCATAAAAAGCGGAAGAAAGGCGTCTGTATTGGGGATTATCCAAGTATTTTAAATGGGCATGCATGCAACAGACTTACACGAAATAAAATATGTGTTCAATGCAAAAGCAGAGATCGAAAACTATATACGAGCTACTAGATAAGACACGGCGATTTCCCGCGGAGTGAGCTTTATTTCATGATCCTTGAGCGAATTATGTAAACTTTTTAATTGAAATGCTCGCCTTGAGGCTGATGAGCTTCAAGTTGGGCCCCTTTGCCCACTACCTACTACCTGCTAAGACAATCTTCGGTCGTCCTCGACCAATTCTGTCACCCCTTTTTTGTGGCCCTTTGCCCTTTTGTCCCTCGCGGTCTTGTTTCTCTTGCCCTTCTCGTACCCTCTCTGCTGAGAACAGAAAAGCAAAACAGGAATAACCAGTGTTCGCAGGGACAATTTGAAGCATGAGGAAAAGACGAAAGAAAAAAAAAAGAAGAGAAAGACAAGACAAGATAACAGTCCACCCCACCTCATAGGCTTGGGGTAAAAAATAAGATAACAATAATCCTCAGATGGACAGATAAAAACCGGAGCCCTTCAAAACGCCGTCAGGGGTTAGATAGATAAAAGAGATGGTGCATCGAGAAAAGATCGTCCCGGTTGCCCGACAACATAGGGCAAGCAAGCCTAGGTTTCCGTGAGGAACGATAAAAGACTTGCCCCCTTCCCTTTGCCAGGAGCGCGGCCGTCTTTCTCTTCACCCACTCGTTTCCCTAAAGAAAGACCAGTTTCCGCCCCACCCCAAAAACAAGAAACAAACAGGAAGATGTCTATCAATACAAAACAAAATGTTGTCGACGCCCTTTTGTCTCCCAGAGTTGCCGCCCCATCGCAGGTGCGCATTGCGAGTAGACAGACCGGACGTAAGGATGCTGTAGGTAAAGGAATGCCCCCCCCCCGTCATCCCCGCGTTGCGTGGGCTGTCTCTTGAACATTGCTGGGAACCATCTCTTTTTGCCCGGAAGCGAAGGCGAGGGGGAAACCATGGGTGGGAAAATGTGAGGGAAACAAAATCCGGCAACGGAGACGACGGATGGCCAAAAAAAGTCGACAGAAAAAAAAAGATAAAATAAGGAAATATTTGGTATCATCGGGGATGGTGAGCACACCATATTGCATATTTGCATCTTCCATAATCTTTTGGGGGGGGGGGGGGGGGGGGGGGGGGGGGGGGGGGGGGGGGGGGGGGGGGGGGGGGGGGGGGGGGGGGGGGGGG